>JAOXYB010027712.1:0-15455 GCA_028565635.1 Phoronis ovalis
ATTTTAAAATTTTGGATTACTACCCTTATATTTCACAAAATTTGGATTACTACCCTAAAATTTCAAAAATTTGGATTTGGGTTTGCTACCACAAGCTAAAATTTTGGATTGGGTTCCGCGGCACATCCCCGCAGTCAAAAAACCTTGAGTACCCCCCGGGCGTTAGACACTGTCATAATAAGCAATGTTATATGAATCGGGTGCATAAAGACCCGGGGGGCAGTCAATATGAAAGTGGGTACACATGTTCCAACAAAATTTCGCGTGAAAGGGTACGTTTTTCGAACCGCCGGTGCGTAATGCGCGTTACTCGCTTAGGGTCAGTTTTTTTGGCTAAAATCACGAAAAGGGGTGTTTTGTTTGGAGGTGTAACACTTCGTTAGGGATGTTTTTCCCAAAAGTCACTTCCTTTGGGTGTATTTTTCAAAAAAAATCACTTCCTTAGGGGTGTATTTTGCAGAATTTCACTTCGTTAGGTTTTTTTTTGAAAAACCATGTTGGAACATGGATACCCACTTTTATATTGACTGCCCTCCCCAGGGCATAAAGTACCTTTAGTTGATTTCCATTTCCGATTATCTTACTAAATAAGTCATACAACACAATTGTAATAGTCACTAGGGATAAAGCCGCTATTGATGTCATTGATATGTGATGCTGTTTTCGGGGTTCTGCATATTTCATTTTAATCGGTATCCAGTAAATTTTTACACATAAAATGCATTATTACACAATATTTTTTGTTTTACGTATAGATCGTCAGTTCTTTGTTATTTGATATTCTAGATATTAAACTTCTAATTTGGAGTTAGAAATTAAAAGTGTCTCAAAAAAATTTTTAAACGCGGTTCAGTATAAATGTAGCAATCACTTTTGGTGTCCGTGAGGTCCTTTATGTGTCATGGTATGTATCAAGGGACTTTACGCATTTCGAGTAATTAAAACGCATCATTACACAACCGTTTGCAAATGTAAGTCTTTCTTGAATTACATGACTTGTGAAATTCAAATAAATTGACAAAGTTCACTTATAATATCAATTTTATCAAGTTGCTAAATTTAACAAAACATGTGCTTGAATGACAGAATTAAAAACACAAAAATAATAAAATAAAATACATGTGCAACGCTTTACCAAGAACAAACGTAAATTATGTATTAAGATAACAACGTGTATTGTCTGGAACTGAGGCTCTTTTGTAAATTAATAGTTAAGCTGATATATCGTGATTATTTGAAAATAATCCTTAAAATTTATATTAATATATGTATCTGTAGAAAAACCCGGTTATGGTGTTATGGTATGTTACAGAATTAAATGTTAGCCATGGTAGCAAGCGATTTGAATCAGTTGATCAGATCATAATACACCAGAATCACAGCCATGTTACTAAAACATATACCGTAACTGTAAGAATGACCTTTCAAAAGAACAAAGACACGTACACTTTATAATACCGTTTTATCGAGAGATTTATACACGAAAGTGCCGCGTATGTTAATTATTCAAATTCACTTATTGTACGAGTTTAGGACATCTAAACTGCATCAATACATAATTAATTGCGACATACAATGTATGTTATAATGACCCCCACACTGTGACGGTAACAGGCTGTACCATAAAGCCGTTTACACTTATATCAGCCTGATATTCGAGGATAATTCTGAGTGCATCTCGCCTGCGGTACCAACATTTTTCTTTACTACAACATCACGATGAAAGTTAATTTTAAATTATCGACACAATTGGACTTCTTTATTGTAATAGCTTGTTTTGCATTAATTTTGGTGGAAACATCTCACTTTAATGGAGCGACAATAGCATGGAAAGCCTCGACAACCACACCTAACACGGTAAGAATATATTTATATAGACGTTGCGTCAGATACTCGCGCACCACTGCGTAACATGTATTGCGCTAATTTAAACTTGATAGGGTTGCACATAATTACACCTACAAGTTACGTGTAATCGAGATCGCCAAACGTTTGTTCAGCGCGACTTTGAAACATAATATTTTATCATTATAGGCCTGTATCGAAATAATTTTGCCCTTAATATACTTTATGTCAATAAAATTGTTCTTTTTGTGAAGAATAGTTAAGTATTACGCTTAAATATTTAAAACTGAACACATATTTCAAAAGCGGTCGGGTCAAAAATTACACAAAATGAATGTTTAACAATTATTCAGTGGAACTTTCATGATTCTTAATATTTTCGCTTTCAGTAATCGCATAGCTACAAACTAACCGACATCTAAAATATGTTATAGACAGTAAATAATAACAAAAAAACGCAACTTACTAGACTCTTTTTACGTGCTTCTTCTTCCATTTTCTGGAAGCATTACACTTTGGCACTATCTAGAGCTAAAATACGCGATTTTGCGATTTTTCTCTATTTTGCGTCATTAACATATCGAAATTTTTTTGAATATATCTTTTAGATTTCTAATATGTATATTATCGCAAAGACAATTTATAATTCGTTGTTTTGATATATAACGCAGTATCTGACGCAACGTCTTAGTATAATAAATAAAATTAGATCTAACAATATAGCCAGAATTACTTAAAATCGCCCTTATATTTGTATAAAATCAAGTAATTAAATCATCATTTTCGCAAAAAATAATAAACTAAAATTTAAGGGTGTTCTTCGAAAAATGACTTATGAATATTTGAATGATTTTACATAAATTTTTACAAAAGTGACTTCTTTGAAATTAAAAAAAATACAGATTTATTTTGACAGCAGTCCTGTAATTATAATAACATTAAAAGATAACACCAATAATACATAACTATTATTTTCTTCAATATAACATTAAATGTCTCATAGGTGATAAAGATATATATGTCAAATTGCTTTCGGCGAAAGCTTAAATTTTACAAATGGAAAGCTATACTTTCTGCGTCGGTGTTTTGTAGTGTCGTACGTAATGTTGTGTTGTACGAATAAATGGAACAACATGCACACCTAAGAATACATTTTTGTGAATTTTTATAGCCCTTAACTGACACGTGTTCTGTTTAATATTAAAATTTACGGTAATAGTCCCCAATACGAAATGCGGATTACCAGATCTACTGTATAGCCCCTGCTATGGGATGATTACATTATTTTGAGTAATGATTTTTTATGACGTCAGATCCTTTATCCCTTTCCTCTTATGGTTCCTAACTTAATTTAAGATTTACAAGAAACTGAGTATAATATTAACTCATGTTTAGGTAATATACTACAAGTTTCACATACTGCACAGTGGCATCAGACAATAGTTATGCACACCTTTATTCAGTGTAGTGTTTTTCCACAATTAGTGGGACTAGGCTAGGGTTAGGGTTTATATTACTGAAAAAGTTAAATTAATTATTTTTTGTTTAGTTATTTTCTATTGTTTTTGTTTAAATAATTGAAATTGTTTAAACACAAATACAGTTATCAGTTATAAAATATAACGAAATACTCAGCCTAGAATGATAACAGAAAAAATGAGAAAAGACAGGACAGAATACAAAACGGTGACGAAGAAACATATTCAACATTGATACATGTAATAAAGTAACATTTTTCATCTTTTTAGGCCACTTTCTACTGGAAAGCAGGTTGGGTGAAAAACAGAGGCCCATGTAACACTGGATGTTCTATAGCAAAACTGAACACGTTTGTAACTAATGCCCTGGGTACTAGTTATTGGCAATGTACTAGTGGCTGTTCTTCGCAGGAAAACCTAGATAACATGTATTACTGGCTCACCGCTTATAACGACGAAGAAGGATGGGAACAGGGGCAAGATAGCTTTACAAAAACCTTTCCAACAGACAACGGCATTGAAGTCTCGTAAGTTATATACCCCAACAAAGATGTTATGCTTGATGCCCAACTTCTAATTAGTATTATCGTCCTTTTCTACTTTGTAACATCCATATAGGTATAGCAAAAATAAAACGTATTGCTCTTTAAAACTACAATGAAAAACAGCATGACTGTTGGTTTTTCGTTCCTTTCAGATTCACGGGTAACGCTTGGCGGACCTTGAACTATGGCTCGGCTGGTAATTGGGCGCTAAGAACAACTGTGGACTTGCGGACACGCAGTGACACTAGTGGACCAAACAATAGCCCGAGCACTGTCAGCAACCCCGTGTTTAGGTAAATGAATTAGGGAAGTTGGATCTAATATGTGTTTTTAGGTATAAGAACAAACATGCATTATTAATCACAACAAAAACAGACCCAACCCTAATATATTTACGTGAAGGATGCTATTTGGACCCCGTAATGCATGGGCACACTTTGAAGGAAATACCAGAGAAAAAGTTCCAAAAGCATGCGCTCAGTTGAATTCAAGTCTTTCAACATATATAATTTCTCAACAAAATCAAGGCCGATACCGTAAAGTCCAGATCATTGCAGATACAGTTATTACCGTTTTTACTGCAGGTATCAATATAGCTGTGCAGGCTTGTCATTAACAATACCTTTGGTAGATCCGGACGGCGATATTGTGAAATGTAGATGGGCTGTAGGCAACGAGTGTGCGTCAGTGTGTAGCTCACTTCCTGGTGCTACTATTGACCAGGTTAGTCACTTGTAGGAAAAAAAGGATCAAGACATGTGTTGAGGAATTTTTACAGTTTTTACATTTTCTATGTAGTCTGTTCCTGTAAGTAATTTCAAAAAAACGAACGGTCTGTAGTTACAAGTTTTCAACTAACTGGGAGCATACTTATAGTATCAATGCTTCGTTGTAAGAGGGAAAAATCCAAAAATGAGGTAAATCGTTAGATAATCAGTAGTTAACATGTAGTTAATCATTTATTAGTGAATTTTGTATAGTTATATTTGTTATTCATGCATATGTGGGCACTAATCGATGTACGTACAACTATATAAACTTAGATGTTTTTATATTATAATTCACCAAGTATATAGTTTTAACAATTTGGTGCATGTGGAGATTTATTGCAGAATATTTTTTTAAATGCATATAAATATAAAGCTAGCTATGCCCAAGCATAAACATTTACAGGTTTTTACTATTTGTACATGATTGTATAAATAAAATTGATTTTTTTTTCGGAAAGATTAAGAAAAGTTAAAACTTTAAAGACCCTAAAAATATTTGTAGGATACCTGCACTCTTCTGTTTGACACATCGGACGGTAGCTATGCAACTAGTGGATGGTATGCTGTTGCTCTCACTGTTGAAGATTATCCTCGGGATACAATTACAATGGGTACCGACACCAAAACTACGAGTGATCCCCTTAGCTCAGTACCATTGCAGGTAAATATCGTTTTTCAACTATTGAAAGTTATTTTTAAAAATCTATGTTTATTTAGTTGCAAACGGCAGAGCTGGATGTTAATTTACATTGTACTCTTTATAATATAAACAGAAAACAGCAATATGGTACATAGACAGACTGGTATTATATGATAAATGGCTGTTTTTGCAGATTTTGGCGGATTTGTTTAGCAGTTAATATCACACAGGTGTAAAGTTTATTTGCTTGATTATCAAATACTATAATCCTTGGCAGAAATGTTATATAGAACAACATAGTTCATCACAGAACACGGCCAGCTTTTTCACATTTATTACAATTTGGAGCTAAATTTATATTTCATGTAGTTGACGTCAAACAAAGTTAATGCCTATTTTGTTACTAACCAAAACAGAGGATATACAGTTATTGTGTACTTTAGTTTTTGGTGACTACGCCTTCATTTCCTGTAACATGCGACTCACAACCTTATTATCAAACTCCTACGCCGGAACATGGCACAAAATTTGCTCTTGCACCTGAAGGAACGCAATCAATTAAGGTGTATGCTGTTAACACTGTTGACCCAACAATATCGTAAGTATACCATTTATATAACATGCATGAGTATTTTAATTACTAAGTTAATTTCATTCTTATATTTAGGCGCTGGTAGATATTTAACATTTTTCTACTCACAATCGTTTAATTTAATTGTCGACAAAAAAGTACCATTGAACACTACCTTCAGCAAGATTCGTTTTCGTTGATATCTTTAAAACTTTAATAAATCGATATGATCTGTTGCATTTGTGTTTCAGCATTACTGACATTTCGGTGAACGCACCCGCTGGTGCTACAACGACTAATCTGCAAGATGACGACCTGGGACGTGCAAATATTAAATTTATTACAATTAACTGGACACCATCGGAAGAACAGAAGGGAGATAACATTTTTTGCGTCATAGCAAAAGATGCAAACGGGTAAATATCCAGTATTATTTGTAAAAACACATATAATTCTTGGGCAAATAAAGATATATGCCCCGGTCATTGTGTTCACCTCACACAAGTATTTCATTTTCATTTTTCATTAAATTCTATCCAATCAATTTGTTATAAAATTTAATATGGTAAATGTTTGTTGTTGTTTTTTCAGGAAAACTAGTGAATACCGATGTTTTAATGTACTAGCATGGGGTAGGTGAATTATACCGTGTCCATACCGTATATTTATGCTTAAATATTAAATGCGTGTGGGACTGGTGGTTCTTGATATTGGTGAAAGTATTTTTAGCTGATGCAAATTAAAATAAGCCACACGAAGCAGCATCCGCGAGGGATATGAATGGAAGTATTTGAACGCGTTTTCACATGTACAGTAAATCTATATATTTGTATGTAGTAATGTTCACTTGCTGGTACCTTTACAGATATTGATGAGTGCTGTAGTTCACCCTGTCAAAATGGTGGCACCTGCAATAATTTAGAAGATAAGTACACCTGTACCTGCTTAACTGGGTACGGTGGAAAACATTGTGAAACTGGTAATAAAATACAACTTTTGTGCTTAGATTAACATGTAATAACGATAGTATTGATAAATATCAGTAGTAAAGAATAAAGCGAAACCAAAGACAACCCAAGTATGTTATTTATATCATATCATTATATATTGTTTTACAGTGGTATGCACAAACCCGGATTCACAAAATGTCTTCTAAATGGTCCTACATGTATATGCATATATTCATTGATAGCTACATTTTTAATTACTAATGAATTAATTTTTAATTATGTAACATCATTTAATTGCTGTGGTTATGCTATGTACTGTGATATGTGACGTATATGGTGGGTAAGTTATACCGGTCTCTTTCATTGTACATGGTTTGTGTTTCAGACACATCAGATGATTGTGTTGGACATGCATGTCTTAACGGTGCCACCTGCAAAGACGCTTTTGGCAGCTACACTTGTGCTTGTTCACCAGGATACACGGGAGCATTCTGTGAAACTAATATTGACGAATGTTCAAGGTCAGCTTTACATTGTGCCGCATGCTGTATTTCCGTAAAATGTACTTTTTTACTTTCAGGATCGAAAATGTATTCCATTTTAGTCTAATATAGATAGGGTTTACGTTGGCTTACTCAACATTCTCTATATACTAAATATACATAACTTAACTCTGAATACACAGTGATTGACACTGGTTTTGCCATTAAAAGTAATTTAAAATGTTTTATCAGATAGTTTTTAATTTGATCATGAAAAGACTTTATTTGTTTTTAAAATTTAGCCATGAGGAGTTTGCTAACATTTGTGCGTATTTTCAGTAACCCGTGCCAAAATAGTGTCACTTGTACAGACGGTATCAACGAATATACCTGTCAATGCGAACTTGGTTATGAAGGAACTCACTGTGAAACTAACATAAATGAATGTTATCCGTATGTATAATCATCAGTTAATAAATACATGTATTATGTGTGTACGGTAGCATATAAATGTCACTGTAGTCTAAAATGCGAGTGTCCAGCTTATAATGTAACATGCTGGTTTTTGAGGAAATAAAGAAAACTAAAATATGAAAAAAGCGTTATGAAGCAAAATAATTTGTAGCAGTTAAAATCCATTCCATGAACATTGAAAAACGTGTTAGTTAAATTTCTAAAACATTTAATACACTTGTGATCATGTATTTCACCGACAACGTAATAGGATTATTATAATTTAAAGACAGGGAATGCAGTATTTATATACACTGTTCTAATATCATCCATGATCTTTTCTTTCCTCTGTCGTCCCAGGCACCCTTGTGCTTATGGAACATGCGCAGATGGTACCAACCAATACGCCTGCACGTGTCAGGCAGGATGGGCAGGAACAGATTGTGACACTAACATAGACGAGTGCTCCAGGTTAGATTACATTGCCATAATACATGCTTATTTATATCATATACGTTTTCATTTTTAGCTTTTTCTAATGTCATTTTTTTATATACAGTGCACAGTACTAGAAACTTTCGCGCTTCTAGTTTCATGTATGAGTTCTATCAGTAATCAATATAATTTCTATAATATAAGTCCCAGTTATATGGACAGTTTTATTATTTAGTTCAAGAAGAAAGTAGTCAGATACGCATAACTAGTGTTGTGACACGTCATTCATGAACAAAAAAACACAGATATGTTTATAAAGTTGCATATAATAATATGTAATCTACTTGAAAAAGAACATGACTTTGAAATCAGAAATCTAACCAAGGTCCAATAGATGATATTGTTACAAAAACATGTGTTCGGTATTCAATCATTATTCTTCAGCATTCCATGTCAGAATGGAGGGTCATGTCTTGATGGTATCAATGGTTACAGATGCGAGTGCGCCGCTGGATTTGTCGATACAAACTGTGAGACTGACTTTAATGAATGCTCCAGGTATCGTTAAACTGCTGTTATACCACGTACTGACAGCCGACAGAACTTTTCTGTTCTACCAAATACATGTGTATATGTGCAAGTACATGCCGTACAGAGACGTTTTTAATTTCAGAACAAAAACATTTACTTGTCTAAAATTGGTCATAATGCGTTTGTTAAATACTATGATGCCTCGTGTTACAAAAATATTTATAATCGGGCTATAATGAAAAAAGATTAATTTCACAAATAAATTTCTACTTCAAGCTCTCCTTGCCAAAATGGCGGTAATTGTGTTGATGACGTCAATCGCTATACCTGTCAGTGTGCTGCTGGTTACAACGGAGACCACTGTGATTGTAACGTCAACGAATGTAATTCGTAAGTAGTACATGCCAGAAATACTGTACTTACTATTATTGTTATTTTTAAATATTCCGTTAAACTAGCGTTATATGTTTCGGTTACATTTCATATGAGAGCCTATTTGAGAAATATACATACCCTTTGACAGTTCAAGATGTGCCAAAAAATAAACAGAATTTGTGAAATAAATGGGAAAATGTCTTACCTTGAAAATATGCATGTCCACTTATACTACTGATACTGGCGCTACGTAAATTAAATTTGCACCTGTGGAAAACAACATTCATAAAAATCGTCATCCTTTAAATCCTGTATTATATACTTTCTTTATATTTTCTAACCAGACTTATGCGCTAGTTGCACAAAAATATATTTGCTATATTTTAGAAGCCCATGCGAACATGGTAACTGTGTGGATAATATCAATGGGTACAGTTGCACTTGTGAGGCAGGATGGGATGGAACACACTGTAACAACAATATAAATGAGTGTTCCAGGTAACTATAACATTTCCTGGAAACTTAAATGTGAACACGTTTTTTCATTCAACAAACCAATGGAAATTACATTTATTGTGTTTCTTATTGTTAGATATTTTTACATCAATCTGATCAGTGCTTTTGTCATCTGTAGATATTTTTTAAATTTTATTTATTCCTAAAATAATTCAAATAAAAAATAAATCATGTTTTTGTTGTAATATTCCAATCTATTTAGCAGGCTACATTTGTTCAAATTGCTCTATTGTGTGCATGAAGCATATATTTCAAGCCTATAAAGTATAAAAGTCAAATTAAGGCAGTACCTGTCTTTAACAAAGAATAATATAAATTACATTATGAAACAACATGAGACAGACGATTAAAATGACACATGAAATTAATTGTATTTCTATTTATTGCAGCAATCCTTGTCAAAATGGCGGCACCTGTAATGATGACGTCAATTTTTATACATGCCAATGCGTGTTAGGATATACTGGTGTGCACTGTGAAACAAATATTAATGAATGCGCTAGGTACGTAATTTTACGTGTCTGTTATATGAGGAATATAAATTCATGACACCCTGGTCATGACATCAAACATGCAATCAGATCTGTAAAGTATAACTTACTGCATGATCATTAGGTGTATAATGAACGACTACATTAATAAAGTGTATAATGAACGGTTCTTGCCAAAAGTATAAAAGCATCAAAGTAGTGAGTAACAGTTAAAGTAGAGCTTTGCATAAAAGTGGTGTGCCAGTGCATACACTTCTTAAAATATTTTGATGACCAATACTGATTATTCTCAACATTTCGTAGTTCTCCTTGTCTAAATGGCGCTGCTTGTCAGGATATTGTGAACAGCTATAACTGTCAATGCGTAACCGGATATGTTGGTACCAACTGCGAATGGAACAACAATGAATGTGCATCGTAAGTTTAATTTTCTCCATTAAATCATATTTACATATTGGTCACAATATACATGTATACATGTATGTATACATTGTCACGACTACAGAACCATAATCAGACTGGTAGCTCAAGAAATTCATATAATGTTTTAATTTACAACTACGCGCGTTGCTCGTTTCGATTCAGATAATACTACGAAATTATTAACTTCATTATTGCCTTAACTGCTTGTAGAAATCCCTGTGTTCATGGAGATTGTAGTGATCTTGTGAACAAATACACTTGCACTTGTGAACCAGGATGGGATGGGACACACTGTGACAATAATATTGATGAGTGTTCTAGGTGAGTTTTGGTAGCTTACCCAATCAGTCAATTGCATGAAATTGATAGATAGGTGTTGTTGATAGTTCCAATGTTTAATTACTTTTATAAACTATTAACGAAATTACGAAAGCTCCAAACGCCTTTCTAAGACATTAAAATTTTTAATTTTTTAATTATTTTAGCAACCCATGTCAAAATAGTGGAACATGTAAAGATTTGGTAGATGGCTACAGCTGTCAGTGCGTTCTTGGCTATATCGGCACACACTGTGAAACGGAAGTTAATGAGTGCTCTAGGTACGTAATTCATGTTTTAAATATTATTTGTCTTTGTGCTTCACCTTACAATTAATGCTACGATTATGAAAAGCACAATTATTCATATCACATATCTTTAGTTCACCATGTAAAACCGGTGCCACTTGTCAGAATAACGTCAACAGTTATGGTTGTCAGTGTGTTGACGTTAATGAGTGCTCTAGGTATGTAGTTCAACTGAGATATGCATGGGTCTGCTAGTAGGTTACCTACATGCGTACTTTTACAAATATGTGTTATTATGTCGTTAACACTGTTATATTATTTTCAGTTCTCCGTGCCAAAATGGCGCCACTTGTCAGAATAGCATCAACCGCTATGATTGCCTATGTGTTGTCGGTTATGTGGGTACTGATTGCGAATGGAACACCAATGAATGCGCGTCGTAAGTTGACTTTGCTTCAAAATTACATTCTTTAGTTGAATTTATAAAAGACTACACTCTCCCAAACTTAAGAAGCAGACGCTGAATATTAGTATAATTATCGTCTGTTCCTTGCCTTTGTGTTAGAGCGTTGATGTAGTATACTATACCGACCATTCTAGGGTGTAAAAGCTTTATTAACTTGAAACACCTCAGCTTGATAATGCCATCACTCTGATAATATTATTTCAGAAGTAATGTTATAGCAAGAAAAGTGTTGAAGGAAATCTTACCTGGTCCTTATTAGAAGAAATTTAAATTTAGGTACATGTAATTTTATAGAAATCCCTGTGTTCATGGTGACTGTACCGATTCTGTGAATGAATACATCTGTACTTGTGAACCAGGATGGGATGGAACATATTGTGACAGCAATATCAATGAGTGTTCTAGGTAAGTACTTTTATATTTCGTTTTTTAACAATACTTTCCCTCATGTTTATTACTAGGTTACAGAGGTGAAAGAAATAAACAACAAACAGCGATAGTTTTTTCATGGCAGCAATTATGTAGAATAAACAAGAACTTTCGATATTTCGTCAATTTTCATGATAATTCTGCGGGTTGCCCTATGATGATAAACACTTTACTCATCTTATCCAGGAATACCTGTGCACCTGCTAACATTTCACCATATCTTTCATATTAAAATTTTAGCAATCCTTGTCAAAATGGCGGAACATGTACAGATGGTATAAACGGCTACAGTTGTCAGTGTGTAGCTGGGTATGTTGGCATACTCTGTGAAACGGAAGTGGACGAATGTTCCAGGTATGTGTATCTGCATAAGACTTTTCAGCCTACAGTTAACCTTCTGCTTCAAAGGCATCTTACCCTTTCTAATTAATAAATGTTATTTAAAATCTTTTTGCAATTATAGCTCTCCATGTCAAAACAGTGCTACTTGTCAGAATAACTTGAACCACTATAACTGTCAATGTGTTACCGGATATGTTGGTACAAACTGCGAATGGAACACCAATGAATGTGCATCGTAAGTTGTTTTTAATGGTGTGAATTCTGTTATAAAATGAAACAATTTGCCCAGGATATTATTTCACGTCATATGTTCATGTATTTTGCACCACACCATATATAATCACAAAGCTCTGGGTACGTGTTGTGTAGTCCTTAGTAATTAGACATTATAATATGTTCATACAATGAACGTTGAGCCCACATTGTTCTTACAGTATGCACTATTGTCGAATTTCTGTGAGAATTGGCTATAGTACACTTTCAAAAACCTTTTAGAATGAAACTTTCCGTACTCACATTACAGAAAACTTCTAAACATTTTTAGTAATATATTTTAGAAATCCATGTATTCATGGCAATTGCACCGACTTGGTAAATGAATATGTCTGCACCTGTGAACCAGGATGGGATGGAACTCACTGTGACAATAATATTGATGAATGTTCTAGGTAAATTATATAAAAACATTTCATTTCTTAAACTGTCTTACTGATGTTTAGGAAGAATTAATTGTAACTCAAGTCACTGAAATTGGCAAAGTCATGCATTCTTCGTGTTTCCTTTTAGAATATGTTGCTGATATTGAAAAATAGAAGAGATTTCTGTATTTAATTTCAGCAATCCGTGCCAGAATTGGGGGGCATGTAACGATGGTGTAAATGGGTACAACTGTCAGTGTACTCTTGGGTATGTTGGTGCACATTGTGAAACAGACGTTGATGAATGTTCCAGGTATGTCTAATTTCATATGGTTTGTAAATAACTTTCATCAAATAACTATATGTATACATGTGTGAATTATTGACATTATATTTTAGTGCACTTTTCGGAAATCCCTGTGTTCATGGTGCTTGTACTGACTTTGTGAATGAATACAACTGTACCTGTGAGCCAGGATGGGATGGAACACGGTGTGCCAATAACATAGATGAGTGTTTCAGGTACTTTATGTTAACTTTAAAACCATAGACTGTTGGATTAGTGTGTAGTTGGAGTTGGTTCTATTAAAACTGTTTTATGACATATCCGAACATGAAATTATACAATGTTATGTTTCTAGTATTTGGTTCAGAAGCAGTGTGCATATGTTGGATTTTCTAAATGAATGAAGACATGGCTATTTCATCGCAATTGCATTTACTTTCAGCAATCCGTGCCAGCATGGCGGAACGTGTGACGATGATGTAAACGGCTACATTTGTCAATGTGTTTCTGGGTTTGTTGGTACACACTGTGAAACGGAATTTGATGAATGCTCTAGGTACGTATTCCCAGATTTGTATTTGCATAACATGTTTCTTATTTGGGTTAAAGTGAGTGTCTTTATAATTTTAACTAATGAATGACACTATCTTCAACACTATGTTTAGTTCACCATGTACTTTTACAATATATTTTATTATGTCGTTATAAACACTGTTATATTATTTTCAGTTCTCCGTGCCAAAATGGCGCCACTTGTCAGAATAACATCAACCGTTATGATTGCCTATGTGTTGTCGGCTATGTGGGTGTTGACTGTGAATGGAACATCAATGAATGTGCTTCGTAAGTTGGTATTTCCTTTTCCAAGTTTCTAATCAATTGAGAGATAAATATACAACTTTTTGGACTCAATCAGTAACAACATCTTTGATAAGGCAGCATCTGTTTGCTAATACTAAATTTCGACATAGTAAAAATTAGTGTTTGAAATTACATTTTAGTAAGCATAACCAATCCAATAAGTATCAACGTAAATCCCAATAAATATTTGCTGGACTGTTATTTTTAATTAGTAGAATATTGCTTTATACGCAAACGAACTATACCAAGTATATTTTATTACATAAATTACAGAAATCCATGTATTAATGGTGGTTGTGCCGACTATGTAAATGAATATAACTGCACTTGTGATCCAGGATGGGATGGTACACACTGTGACAATAATATTAATGAGTGTTCTAGGTAAGTAACTTTTGTTCATGATAAAATGCAATTTTAATATGTAACAATAATTTCCTGAATACCTATGCAAAGACGTTTAACAAAGATGTATGTTCGAATTATTATGCACGACTTACTCAGATAACAATGTATGTAAAATGTACGTATCTGCCTATTACATCTCTTTCTCTTTTTTATGATTTTATAATAGTAATCCTTGCTTGAATGGTGGGGCATGTAACGATAGTGTAGATGGATACATATGTCAGTGCGTCCCTGGATATGTTGGTACACACTGTGAAACAGAAGTTGACGAATGCTCTAGGTATGTTGTTGGTCATTATGAATATAAATATGCAGCGTTACAACTAAAAGTGATATAGTTAAACACGTGTTATTCTTAGAGTACAAGAATATTACGCATACATTTTATGTATTATATTTCAGCTCTCCATGTCTAAACAGTGCTACGTGCCAGAATAACATAAATCGATATGAGTGTCAATGTGTTGCCGGATATGTAGGAACCAACTGCGAGTGGAACACCAATGAATGCGTATCGTATGTTTTATTTTATCTGGCTTCAACTAAATTTAAATTAGTGTACCATACTGGTCGCATATCATCTCCGATCTTGGAGTCTGTAACTATTAGACAGCTTAAAGTATTTAAAGAGCAGCCTTTAGCTTGAATCTTTTACATAAATGTATAGCGCAACATAAACAATAGTTTAGTTACCAACGGCTTCTTTTTATTTTAGAAATCCCTGTGTTCATGGTGATTGTACCGATTCAGTGAACGAATACATCTGTACTTGTGAACCAGGATGGGATGGAACACATTGTGACAGCAATATCAATGAGTGTTCAAGGTAAGTGAAGCCAATTGCTATAATACTCTCACTAGGTGTAGCTGAAACTACTTTGGTTACGAACGGTTAGAAAACGACAACTTTCCTCGTAACATAAACACATGATTGTGTTTAGATGAAATCGTACT
>JAOXYB010027723.1:2203-15450 GCA_028565635.1 Phoronis ovalis
ATTTTTTCCTTAAAAATCAGTGAGTAGCACGAGCTAGTATGCACATCCGGTATAGCATGACATGCATTCTAGCTATGTCTATCTACCTTAATGATACCACCAAAATACCTTCTGTACACATTGAAGAGTTACATTTCTTGGAATGCATAATCTAAAGGGAATGAGCTACCGCTCTGGTATATTTCATCATTTATGCAATGCATGCTTTCTCTCTGTTTTTGAAGCTTAGTTTTTAAGTGAAAAGCAATAAAGATCGAATTTTACCTTGAATGCCAACAACACTGTTTCTTCAGAATTAGCTGGTCGAGATACTAATGACAGTCCTATGAGGTATTCCCTAAAGTCTATTGTCCCCGAGTCATCCTAAAACAAAGTAGTTATGTAAGAGCAGGGAATGGCATGGCACTCTTTATCTAACCAGGAGCAAAACTGTAATGTATGGTGGTTCAGTAGGTCACAAAATTCGCCTTTTCTGAATTATCAACTACTGTAGCATTCACTCTGTTTACCATTTTTGTCTATTTGAACATAATTTTTCTTTTTATGATCTAGAACAAAGTGGCATTGGCTGGGTATATTACTTAAATCGACAAGTTTCATACTGAAGTACATGTAAGTTTCAAAATTGATATTAGCTCTGTCCACTTTATCATCTCACTTTGTTGTAACTTACAGATATTTATGTAATCCTAAATATAATTTTAAGACAAGAATGAGGGTTAGTATCGTAGTAACATAAAAATACTTGTCAGGCAGTAGACTATGCAAGTCAGCTTAATTTTTTTTTTATTCAATACACAATTTTGCAACAAAAATATGAAACCAGTCAATTTATGTACTGTTCTTAGTTGTTTTCAATTTGTTGTAAGTCACAACAAAGTATATTAAAAGAATATATAAAAAAACTAAGAGTGGTGAAAATATTTGAATCCTTCTGTATAGTTATTAAAATTTGAGCCAAAAAACAATGCAAGAAAATATCTATTAAAACCCACAATCCTAGATCCACTTTAATTTTAATCCTTCCTTTCAATCCAGGGATTACCTACAAAGCTTCTCAATAATATTACCCAATGGATGTTTTCTTCAAGAGTCTTGCCTCCACCCAGTCTGAACAAATCAAACTGTTAGTGTCCTGTACCTTCTCAACTAACATCTGGGCCTAACCATAGTCTATTTATAATCTCGAAAACAGAAGAATGATAATCGCTTTATTTATATATAAAGTGTCCGAGAAAGTCTCGACACCAATCAAACAGCAGCTTACAATAATACGTACAACAGTGGACTTAGCGGGTAGATAGTAAAATAGGTCAATCACACAGAGAGAAAGGCTTATCCCGGTTGGGCAAAACTCAGGTTAAAAGTTTAATGACATATTTATTTCGCTCTTGTTAAATTGAAAGAAAATAACAACAATTGACTATGGTTAAGCGCAGACATCAATTGAGAAGGTACGGAACACTAACAGATGGATTTATTCAGACTGGTCTCCCCCATGGATCTTTAATTTTTGACAATTTACTTTTTACTAACCTATACTGCCTTACTACAGAAAAAGTATAACACCTATGTACCTACCCTATCATACATTTGAAACAGATGTTCAAGTGCTTCAGACACAGGTAAGCCCAAATAGTCAGCAAACTGCTGAAGAGTTATTCGGCCATCTTTACTATTAGTAATGTTTGTCATACCGGAAAATTTATCCAGAAGTTCTTTCATTTGGTCAAAATTCATTCTGGAATACGAAAATAATGATCATAATTACTACATAAGGTATACAATGACTCTTATATATATGCTACAAGACAGGAAAAACTCTAAAGATTGAATCAAAACACTACAGGCAAACTAAAGAGATGCTTTCAGCTGAAAATAAAGAATTTCATACTATTTATTGAGATTAATTTTGCAATAAAGTAGTGACAGTCTTCATAAATAATGACAGTATAATGTTAGTTTTTACTATTTTACATCAAAATTTCAATTCTAACTTCAAAGTTCTAAGCAATTCACAGCAGTTAAACAGAGAACTCACCCAAGTTTTCTCTGTAATTTCTGGGTTTCCACTAATCCTGCTGCTATTGGTAAGTTTAGCTCTTGTGCGTGCAGCATTAAACGACAATCGTCATACGTATGATCAGTTGTGGGGACATTTAAGGCTCTACAACATCAAAAACAAAATTTCAACAAAAATTAAAAACAAAAAACCTATTAATAAATGTATATGTATTTGTATCAAAACAGAGAACTGTTTCTCCTATCTGATGGGTTTCGCACAGAAATAAATTTTTACTTTTTGCTTTTATTGTCTCATCAATTTGATATGGTCGAAGAATTTGCTCCAGACTAATCTATTTACAAATTAGCTGCAAATTTGTTCTACTATGAGCAACCCTTAAACCTGCACTCTGTCATGTGCTTAAATTCTAGTTCTGTCGTTTATTATGACTCACATTACATGCTGTCCTAGAAAAAACAACTGACACTTACTTAGCCATGACTTTTCGCACATTAGCTGCATACAGCTTGGTATCTGCCTTTTCTTCTTCACTGGGCTTGTATACAGGTAGATATTCAATAGTAAGACCATTGTGAAATTGGCACAAAGTTAACCACAGTAGAGTCCATCTGTAGATTAATTAAAGTAACATTGTAAAATCACATCATAAAATCTACACCATTAACCATTTTTATTGCAGCTCTTTTTTCAACAGTTTAAGACAGTCATGTTTAATGACAAAAAAACTTGATTTCACAGGTAGATATTCCATTAAACTTTAAAACCTTGGTCATAAGGCAATTGGTTTAATAAAATAATTACACAGTTTGGTGCAATTTACTGGAGATTAGATTACGTTCCTTTTTTTTAAGAACCTGAGGCTAAACATGCAATTAGTTTGTGTGCAACAGTTGTTATAATTTGTGGGGCCCTCCATGAAGTACATGCATGCACATAACAACCTGGAAATTAGCTAATAACCAGTACAATACATAACAGCAAGGTCACCTCTAAGGGACACCTTGACATTGATTTCTCATTTGGTTAATTGCAGACTTGTTTTATGGTTAAGTATTTTAATATACATTTTCTTAAGTTTGATATAAAATAAAATTTGAGTCTACTAATAATGTTTCCAAAAAACTATGTTCCTGTTCTTTATTTATTCTTAAGAACTTCATATAAACACAGGTACACTATTTGCATGCATGAATTTTCAGTTTTTCTTCTTCATTGACTTATTTAAGCATAAAAATCTTGATACATGTTTAAAATCAAGTCAAAATAATTTGCAAGAACAAATAGTATTATTTGTATTATGTATCGAGATTATCTCGAAAATGAATTAAATAGTAACCTATCAATTTTGAAGAGTTTATGAATTTGAGAAATTTGAGAAGCAGACTGAAACCAAATAGTGTGTACATGTGAGACCACACATCTGTTGACAAAATAAAGAAAAGCCCAGGTGACAGAAACATGGGTATAAAAGTGGTAAAAAAAATAATTTAAAGAAATCTTGCAGTTGAGATAACAAATAAACAGGTGGGTATATTGGTGTACTAAAACCAAACATTTTTTTTTCCTCAATTAATCTTGGTAAATAATACACAGCTTCTCAAACACTGTAATTGTCCTAAATATTGTTCCAAAGTTATTATTTAACTGTTTTATTATAAGGATTGTTGCCTTATTTTCACATTTTCAGTAACAAGAGTTTTTTAGGTATAGTTTCACATTCTATGCATTACAGGCAGTTCTGACAAAAAATCTGACAGAATACTTCTGCGAATAAGAAACTATGGTGAACATTTTGAAAAGAATTATACATGTCATACTTTTGTGTACAACCATTATCAAACACAGTGCATGCACATGTCCTGACGATGGTGTGCTCACTCGAGAATTTAACAGTTACCCAGCTCGCTAAATACAGTAGATTTGACTTACTGTTCCATTACACATATAGAAAATGGAGCATTTCGTGGGACAGAAAACATCACAAGACTCAAGCTGTCAAATAATGCTTTACAAGTTTTGACGCGAGGGATGTTTCAAAACTTAGCAAATCTAACACAACTAGAACTAGGACACAATGAGATTAGAGGGATTAAGGATGGTGCTTTTATAGGATTACACAATTTGCTTCAGCTTGACATTAGCTATAACAGAATTAAAAATATAACAGAACACATGTTTCAAGGATTACACAATTTGCAATCACTTTATATAGATCATAACATCATTTCTGATATAGATGTACATTCTTTACAACTGTTTACAAAGATTGAACAAATAATACTTGGGTATAATGAACTAACTGAGATCAAAAATGGAACATTTTTGCCGTTAGGAAGTCTCCAGCATTTGACTTTACAATGCAATAAAATATGTAACATTGAAGATGGTGCTTTCAATGGCCTACATCGGTTGCATACATTAACCGTTTGGAAAAACAAACTGAAGCAAGTCAGAAATAAAACTTTTCAAGGATTAAACAGCATCAAAAGCCTTTTCATAGACAACAATGAAATTTCCTATATCGAAGAAAATGCATTTACCGACTTTCCCGATCTGATATACCTTGGTCTTACAAACAACAAGATTCAAACATTGCCTCAAACAATGCAAACTAGAAAGTTTTATCGGGGAAAACTTTGGAGCAGTTTAACAATAAACTTTAAAAATAATCCTTTTCATTGTAATTGCTTACTATCTCCATTGAAAACATGGTTTGATGAAGACTCGGCAGCTCCATTAAAAAATGTTAAAAAAGTTTGTTGCGCAACACCATTTGTTGGTTATTTAGCAGCAACCAACCAAAGTCTTTCTTGCAGAGCACCCTCTAATCCAACAGTAAAATTTATGAATAATAACATCACTGGGGAACTAATAAACGTTTCGTGTCACTCTGATGGCGATCCTGCTCCTTCAATAATATGGCAAACACCAGAAAGAAATGTGACCTTTGACCCAAATAAGAATGCATCAGTTTTGTTCAACAGTGCCCAGATAGAGGTAGAAGTTAATAAAGAACAGGAATACATCTGCTTTGCTACAAACATAATAAGCATGACACAAACAAAAATTAGCCCAGAGAAAGAATCATAAGACAAATAAGACACATATTCCCCAAGGTAAAACAAGGAAAGACAGAAAAATGCGAACCATTATTTCCAGTGTACTTGGAGCAACAGTAAGTCTAGGTATCTTCTGGCTATTGTATTCATTGTTAGACAAATGCACCTGCAAAATCTGGCACAAACGCTTGTAGCTGAAGAAAGAAATTTAAACCACATCTATGAATTTATACCATATGACCAAGTGTCACTGTCAGATTTAGAGAGAGCACCCATACCTCAGGTCTCTCTGGAGGAAGCATCTATACCTGAACTTTCTCCAGAAGATACGCTGAAAGATATACAAGAAGGCTATACAGTCGTAGATAGTATACCAGACAATGTATTTCATCTCTGCAAAGCGATACAAGAAGATCAAATGACCAGTTCAAATGCACCAGAAAACAATGAAAGACAACCACAACACCACTACATAAATAGTAACGAGAAGACAATGTCTGATATACTTGCAGCCTTAACCGAAGAATATGAAAACATGACTGAAGTATAAAATACATGAATACAAATGATGAATCCCCGTATTACATCAATCCTGGACTACATGTAGAAGTGACAGACTCCTACCTCACATCGAAACAAGTAACGTGTGTTGAATATGAAAATACTGAGAAGAATATTTCAGATCAGGAAAACGAATTGCTTGATTCAAACGAAGACAAAATATATGAACTGGCAATATCATTGATTCTTAAATGATGCAAAGGAAGAAATATTTACATAGAATACAAAAATGTGGATATCAAAATCAGGAAATATACTATACAATTTTGAACTTGCCATCCTTGAAGTATCAAGAAAGATAAACTGAACATTTAAATTGCATGTGTATTATTATGAACTGAGATAATAAGTAATTAATTAAAATTTAAAAAAATACGGTCAGTTATGAATTTAAAATAGCTTCATTTAACTTATACCAATTTACAAAAAGTTTGCTTTAACTCTGAAGCAAATGGTGGATCATCTATATATAAATTGTTCGTAGCTGCTGCTCTCTTGTAACATGCAGTTCAATTCTTATATGAAGTTATACTACTGCCAAACATGTGTGTGTAGGAAATGAGGTAGGTGCTAAGTTTTAAGCAACTACAATATTTTATTACATGTTATGTTTACATGATTGCCCGCATTGATTAGAGATATATCACACTTCTTGTTAATGTGAATTCCTCTAGTACAAGTCAAGAGCAGAAGGCTTTAGTTTGTTGCTGTTCATAGAAAACTACAAATTGCAGTAAACAAGCAATACAAAGCCAACCATGAATCAAAACGCAAAATGGAAAGTAAAACTTACGCACTAGGTCCCTCCCATGTCCATGTGTATGTGTCCTGAAATACAAAAATATGCACTGTCAGATATAAATGTATATAATCTAGCAAATATATTTTATGATAACATGTTGTCAAACTTTAGTAGTTCAGACATAAAATAATGGTAAATTTAAATCAAATAATTATTGTACTGAATTTACTATCTTAATAGACTATTTGCATGCACTTGGTGGAGCCACCAGTCTCAGACCCAAACAATCTCTGCATGTCGCATTCTGTGAATAAAGAATGATGTAGTTCTTCGTGTGCTCACGTGATTCATTCACAAAACGCATGCTGAGCCAAAACCAAAAAAAAATATTATGTTCTTTGATCTAAGAAATACCCTCCTTTTGTAAGCATATCAATACATAAAAAACTATTTGTTAATATTTTTTCTAAAGTCAGATTTAAAAAAAAACATGTTTTGTGTATAACTAAAGGATGCCGGTATTGAAAAGGTCTGACTCTAGCGCCCTCAACTGCATGCAAATAGTCTATTAGAAGGATAAAATGCAAGTCTAAATGACACATCTGCAATGTTTACAGAAAGTAACTGTATATTTCATTAAATTATGATGTCTTCTACATGACAAATACATTTTGATGTGAACTTGGGGGATACGTCTACTTCTACACAACTGTGTATTTATTCGAAACAGGACGACATTTGCTACTGTTAGGAATTTGTGACAGGGAGTGTCCAATAAACACATTCTAAAAAACAAAATACTCACCAATGAATTTGTGTATCGTATACATAATGGTTGAACAGGGACACCAGGAATAAATGCACCTGTGAAATGATTGAATTCTATTGTATTTTGCATTAGTCACAGGATGTGTTTTCAGATTATAATTATGGTACAGCTGTCTATCCCAAAATACAACCAAAATGCTCTGGCTACCAAAAATATTCTAATGAGACTGCATCTACTACTGTTGAGTCTATATGCAGGTTTCTATAGCGAGGCAACTAAATTTCTGAGGCCCAATATGTACATGTATGATAGATTACGTTTTGTTTGCGACAAAGTAGTAATTGCTGCCACCTTTTGGTATAGTTTGAAGGTTATTAATAAACTATTCACATGCACTTGGTGGAGCCACTAGTCACAAACACAAATGTTCCCAGCATGCCACACTTTATGAATGATCAGTTTGAGTGACAAGCTGGACACATTCAGGTCTGAGTCCAGCGACTTCATCAAGTGCATGCAAATAGTCTGTTAGTAACCATATCAATTATATTCACATACTAGAAAATTCAAGCGCTTTAAAGTATATCTCTTTTGTCACTGGTGGAGAGTACCACATAGTATAAGATTTTAAAATGTTACATTTGCTTACGTAGCTTGTTACACACTTATAAAGCTGTTTCCGTCATTTATATACCTGTGTTTCGTTTTCATACTATTTTGCATCTGTTAGCTAAAAAAATTGTGAAGTAAGGAATGATGAAGATAACGCTAGCCTTTATACATACATACCTTGTTTAAATGAGATGAGACATGTTCGATTACCACAGGTGCCTTCTGGGAAAATCATCATCTGCGGCCACTTACCACCAGAATTAGCTCTTTCCACAATTTCTTTGATGGTATTTTGTCGTGAATTTGGATCCTCACGCTGAACAAATACTGGCTCAGTAAGTCTTGCTAATGCTAAAATAATAATTAATATTTTGTATTCCATTGATGCATAATAAGTAATAAAAAGAAGCTAACAAAGTTTTTAAATTATCTCCACTGCAACAAATTCTCACCAATTAAAACTAGTATTTTCACAAATATTCTAATGTCAATATTTATTTAGTAATTTAATAAAATACTTGGTCACTTAATACTAATTCACAAAATAACATTTAACACTAAAATCTTTTGTGTACATTTGTCAACTTCAGCTCATAAAACAGCAATTCAGAATTATAAATGTGATGTGTTAATAAAATTGTGCTAGTTCATGAAAGGAAGTTAATGAAATGTTGCAGAGACAAACTTATCAACCAAATAACAAGAGTTATAATCATATTAAATTATCCAATATTATATTGAAGTCTTCGGTAAACATTGCATTTAGTTTATGTTATGATAACTTGTGCGCAGTCGATTAACAGAATATCTAGTAAAACAGCCACCAAGTCATGACAACAAGCAATTAGGGAAACACCAAAAGGAAACAGGATTTGAACTGAGAGGCTTCCCCATATTACAATTGATATTATAAAATAATACAGCTGTGAAAGCTAAGTGAAACAACGAGAGGGATCAATGCTGATAATAATGAGACGATTGTTGTTACATGGGCAAATGTCAGGGATGTTAGCTTCTAACAGCGATGTCAATAGTAGGCCAGTTACAGGAAAGTGTAGCAAGAAATAATCCAGTGTTATTTTATTATCTTTAAAAAGTGTTAAAGGTAGAAAAGTTAGAGTAAATCTAATGTAAGTGGGAAAACCTGAAGTCTGCATAAAAATAAGTATTAGGGAACAAAATGCTGATCACAAAGGATCACAGGTTGAATGGAAAGTAAAGCAAAGATGAGTTCATAAACATAGATTCACAATAGCCTAGTGGAGTAGTATGGTTATAAAAGTTTGTTATCCTTTGTGCCACACTAGGAAACAGTACATAAATAAGCCAGGCAATTTCACACGTACTTCCTCCTATTGGCATTCTAGCGGATTCTATTCGGGACACTCCTGCAGCCAATGAGTCGTATACCAGAAATGCACAAATGACATCAATGAATGAGGTGTGAGGAGCACAACACACAATAGGTGCCTCCACCGCACTTTGACATTTCCCTTTAAATTTAATCCAGTAAAAACCAGTTAAAAAGAAAGCCAAACGAGCAATCCACCTTGCTGGGTTTTTCAAGGCTCTGGGAAAAAACAATAATTAAAATAAAATAGTACAAATTATACACATACGCTACACTGGAAATTGTTGAAAGCTCTGTATTTGTCGTGGGAGGACAAGGATATTAAACCCATTTCCAGCTGAAAAACAGAACAAATATTTTATAGGGATGGTATAGGATCACAAAATGAAACATATACAGGGTGGAAGTTGGATACCGGAGCCAAGAAATTATATCCTTGTAATGACAATTACCTTATATTTATTATCATTATAAAAGATCTAAGTCTTAATATTTTGACATACAAAGGCTAAGAATTAAGAACCAAATTGTGACAGTTTCAATTTAATTTATGTGGACATTTATATTTTTGATGTTATTGTGTTCTATCATGTTTTCCTTGTAATATGTTATTATGTTTTAATGACGATGTTTAATGACGATGTATAATGACGATGTATAATGCTTTAATGATGATATATCACCAGCCTATGAACTATTCAAGTATAAAAGTGAGAATACTACAAGTTTAAACATGTTAGTTGCATAACACTAGATAGCTGTACATAGATATTCTAAATGATTAGAACTAGAAATGGACCCGCGATTCTCGCAGAATTAGTGTCTCGGTAAAATGGTGGGTCAGAATTAGTGCCTGGTTAAACGCTAGGAACCCCCACTGAGAAAGCATTTAACAACTACGCAGCAGGCACGGAATGTATCATGTAGACACTAAAACTTGCTGAAGATGAGAACATAAATAATACACCTGACATGGTTACACACCAATAGTAGTGCAGGCCTAAATGTAGTTTCAGTGAGAAAAATCCACTCCTTTCATTTAGTAGTGTATACATAACACTAGATAGCTGTAGGTAGGAATTCTAAACAATTCTTAAAATGATGCGATTTACATGATACACTCACAATGATACCTATTAGTTTTATTCTGATAATGTTATTTTAAATTATTTTAAGTTTATGATTATTTAATTTTTTTCTTATTAAAGTACGGGAACAGGAGTGAATTTCTAAAAAAAATATGACGGTAATTTTGGTTCTGGAACATATGATGTGTAGATTTTTCTGTTCAATTAATAATTTCTGTTAATTTTTTAGCCAAGCTGTTTTGAGCAAGTCTATTTATGTGACTATTAGTGACAAATTGAGATACCTACGTGTTGTCTAATAGATATCCTGATATTACATGACTTGCTTACTTCAACATTGACTGAATGAATATATAGTTACTAAAACCGTCTTATGTATAGAACAGATTCCATAGATTCCACATATAGAATTTCATTGGAATACAATCTTGTTATAAAAACAAAAAAAAAATTAACAAACTTTCTTTATATAATGACGTAAAGTTATCCATATACAAGCCACATATACTAAAACTGCCATATGCAACAAACACATACACAACGTTGCAATTTTAACATACTCCGTAATTATTCATGTAGAACATTTATGATTTTTTGTGAATTAAAATAGTGGATTTCGATACTTTCTGCAGTCAAACATGTAATTTAAGTGCAGAAAATTCAAACAGAATTGTACATTAAGCTATCAAATGGATAAAAATACGTCTGATGTTAGTAGGAAAGAAATTCATACCGCCAAAACTAAGTGAATTTCGAAAGCCGTCCTTTGCGACTATGGATTGGAAAAGGGTACAAACAAGAGATACACAGTCAGCATATGAAGAATGTGGTGCGATAACTATGATTGGTGCTTCTGAGGCAGGTGATAGTTGACCAATGGTACGAATCCAATGAAAACCTCCAAAGAAGAAAACTCCTCGACAAAAAAAGACTGCTATTCTACGAAGAGCCCTGAAAGAAATGAAATAGTTTCAATATCAATCTTTCAAAATTAGTAATGGTGTCGCTAAAGTTAATGTAGATTTTAGATCAGATAAAGTGACCATGTCAAAGGCAGTCTGTTGTATATTTTATGCATTCCTGACTGACAAGACCATATAAAAACTATCCTTGCCTTCAATACCTATTCATAAAGACAGAAGGAGAAATATTAAAGAAATTAATAAATATGCTATCTTCTGCCTTGACTTTACTTGCAAACTGTGCATTCACAAGTTACAAGTTACATATAAAGTGTACATTCAAAGAAAATAAGGGAATAAGAAGACAGGGAAAGCAACAACTTGATCAGTCACCTGTTACTATCACATATGTATGATTCCATATGTATTCAATGATATAAAATAAAATATGGAACTACATGTTAAATATTTCTTTTATAAATTTCTAATAGTCAAAATAATGCAGTTGGCAGGCTAGATATAAATAATGAACTAATAGAGGAGCCAACATCCACAAATTATGATATTTTCCAATAAAAGAATTGCACAGAGACTGATAATTAGAGCTGATAATACAGTATATTGGTGTTACTATAGACATGTGTTCATTGAAATTCCATGCTGCTGCCTACAAATTAAAATGCAGCAGATGTTACTGTGTAATGCAATCAATAGCAGTTGGTGCTCTTTAAAGAAAAATAAAATTGAACATTATGTAAATGCAGCCTTATTAATCAGTTTAACATTTTTTGACAACATATGCTTTATAAATACTTTGTATTGCATTGTCACAGCTGCCAACTGTCTATGTATCCCTGTAAATGTGAGACAGTTAGTTATTGCATAATATATAATTTTGTATACATATATTTAGTAGGGAATTTACTACAAAAAAATATTGAGTTTTATATCCTAAATACTGTTTTAAAAATTTACAAAATTAATAAATAAAATTGAATAAAACCTTAAAGACGCCGATTGATTATATTTTATTGTTTCAGTTTTAATCAAAATTTGTATTTCTTATAAAATAATCACAAGTTTTCGAATAATTTGTTAAACATTTAGTTCACCCTGATTTTGACAATCATAATGACATTTCAAAATTCCCTATGTTAGCCAATCAGGTTGTGGATATTCCATAGAGCCACTGATTTTCTGCTGTGATGGTGGCCCGAACGTGACATCGTAAGTTAAAAATAAAAGTTTTTCACAAAAGCTAATCCGGTTGAATTCTGAGGAACAGCATATTTTTATCAGTTTGGTGGAATAGGTTCTGTGTAACATTATCTTTCCATAGATAATTCAGAAACTCCAGTATTTTTTTAAGATTTTTAAAATGAAAATAGAGGCAGTGTCGGCTTTTAAATAGTATATAAAGTCCAAAATGTTTGCCCACATAGTGAAACACGCAAATTTTTTTTACATGTGACCTGTGATTCTTGATAATAATAATAACCGTAATTATTAATAATATAAACTTACTTCCTCCATGAATTAAAAGGTTTCTTCTTGTCTTCCTCAGAGCGACAGTATACTGCTGGCACAGCAAACATCCACGCCAGAAAGAAGCAGAAGACTAAACACATTAAACGTATTGGAGCTATAGTGACCGACATGATTGCCACCTGGAAAAAAAATTATGTAGCTGAATGCCCTCTTTATTGGTAACAAGCTGCCCTAACATTTTCTTGTGAAAATCTGTTTATAATAAAGGGTACAGCACTTGATTACTGAACTTATATTATTTTAAGACAACAAAAAACTGAACACATCAATAAACCATTTAAAATGTATTTCTTAATTAATTATAATCTTCGAAAAATTACCCAATACTGTTGCAACATGAAAGTTTTCATCATACATTCATGACTTAACTAGGAAACTGGTAATAACAGAAGCCACCAAATGAGAATAATTTTATGAGAGGGTTTATATATAGCAAATCAACATTTTTTTAAAAAATGTTTCATGCTTATATACAGTATATAAACCATTCCTTGAGTAGCTTGGAAGGCCATATCTGTTCTCCATTCAACCGCAAGCTGGGGGGAGTCAATATAAAAGTGGGTACGCATGTTCCAACAAAATTTCGCGT
>JAOXYB010027734.1:0-31537 GCA_028565635.1 Phoronis ovalis
AGGTTCACAGACTTCTTCCAGCAGGGCCAGACCACTCCGCCACCACTGTGGTTACATCAATTGTGACCTTATGCCATTAGTTGAGAAGGTACAGAACACTAACGGATGGATTTATTCAGACTGAATAAGGACCAGCTCAGCCTTGTAAAAATCTATAAGTTTTGCTGCTGAGAGATCTTACAGTGTACAAATGTTGTTGTTTCAAGGTTTGGAGGTTGATAGGATGGACCAATTCATTTGATACAGAGTTTCTCTTGAGGATAATATACAAGTCAGTACAGTTCTTTCAAGAAAACTTATACCAAAATCATCATGATTTCGTAATGAAATATTAGTGACAAAAATATTATTGTCTTAAATCTGATTGTCTACTATCTGATTTTCTTTCAGGTCTTAAAAATTTGTTATTTACAACTTCAAAAGATTTCCCAGTAAATGTAAATGCTGCTCAAGCTCATCAAGCAACTGCAGACAAGTCACCTAGGTATGCACTATAAACTTACCATTAACGAGTATCTGATGAACCCCTAATGTAATAATGTGATACTATTTGCCCCTGGTTGTCAAGAGTAATTTATTTTTTTAGAACTCTTAATAATTTTCCAGAATCTCGATGTCTGTCTTAAGGCTTCAGCTATTAAACTAATGTGAACATTTAAAAACTTTAAATAACGTAAAAAAGAACAATACTAAATATATGTTATTAATTTTGCACAATAATATGTTGCTAAAAGCATCCCGATTTACAATATTGTATGCGTTTATGTTTCAGATATCTTGAGGAAATTCCTGACACAGAGAACCAGCCAGGGGGTAGTGATGATGAAGACAATGATGAATTTTCAGACCCCAAAGGTTAGAAATGTAAAAGTGAACTTGATTCAATCTTTTAATATTGCACACACAATTATGCTTTTTTCACTGCTGTCTTTCCATTTGCCTGTGCTATTAAATATAAAAACAGCCTGTTACTTTTGTGTGTGTCTCATGCAATAAGATACATTACCTTGATACTTACTTACTCCCTTCACTCTTAGTGGAGCATAGACCTTCAATAATATCCTCCATCACACTCGGTTTTAGGCAGCTCTTTCTAGTTCTTACCAGCATGTCTGTGCATGCTTGTACAAAAATTGAAATTGCCTTTGATGTATTTTTTGAATTTGAATGTTATGCACCTATTTTTGGGTCCAGCTGTAATTGATGAATATCTAATATTATAAGGCGCATGTTTTATAATTATTAAACAATGTGTGTGTGTGCATGTGTTGACTATAAAATACTTAAGTCCTGCACTTACAACTGCATGTTGTTATTTGTTATTGAGCATTTCTAAACTATTTGTACTTTTAAAACTTACATAAAACTTTTTACTGGGCTTATGTTTAATAGACTAAGTTTTATGACTTATGTTTAAAGACTAAGTAATTTCTTGTGAGCTTGTAATGACCCTTTGTTTGTTATCATCTGTGATGCATATCATTTGTAATTTTAAAAACAACATTGTTTCGTTTAATCTGTAGTCAGAGGGAACTTACTACCCAAACCTGTGCCAATAGAGGGAAAAACCTTCTTGTCAATACACATAGAGAAAATAGGTCTTAAGGATGCCATCCAGTGCATTGATCCATTTATCACAGTCTCAGTCAAAGGTAAGTATTATAGAATGTTAAAGTTCTTTACTGAACTGTAACGCACATTGTTAGTGTCTCCAGATTTTCTAGGTGTTACGTAGAGCTGCAATGTATTTATTTTATACACTTCTGTTTTTTACTTATTCTAATATTCTAAAACTTGTAAGATGATACTTATTTTACTGTTGGAAAACGAATATTGAAGGAATCGCTATTAGATACAGTTAATATACATTTGATAATGCATGAAACAGTTCCAAATTTCAAATATCAGTGTCCTATATTGGCTCTTCAAACTGACGTCTTTTATGGAATTCATATACAAGCATACATACACACGTATAATTTCAGATTTAGCAGGATTTGAGTTAACACCACCACAGGACACACCAATAGCTGTGAAGAAACAAGAACCATTCATCATATTTGGTGTTGATGTGCACATACAACGAGCATTAGATTTCTTGCCAGCAGGTAATTAGTTCTGTATGTTACTTGGTATATTAGCATTCGACAGAAGCAGCAATATTAGTTGTCTGGATAAGAACCCTCCTTAATTGGAATAATTAAATCTTGTAGCATTTCATGTCTTGTTATCATGTATGAAAAGTAGAAGCTTCCTTCTTTCAATTTTCAGGTTATGGTGTGTTTTTTGAATTTAAACATTACAAACCAAAGAAACGAAAAACAAGCAAGAAATGTTGGGCTTTCATAGAAAAAGATGAAATCAAAGATGGACCTGCTGTTGTAGAATTGTAAGATAATCTTACGACTTACTGTCCATTCTTTTAACAATATTTGAATTATACTATTTATTACAGCATATCATTTTGAAACACTATTTGTTGCATAATTCCTTCTGTGTTCAGGGTGTTTTATTAGCAGAAAACCACCAAAGCATAAATGAGAAAACACCTCAATGAAGATTTCGTCTATTTTAAAACCTTCTGAAAGTGCTGTATAATTGTGAAAAAACGTGTACCATAATTTCACCTAATAAAACAACAATCGCCCTTGACCTTGCACTAGTCTAACTTAAACAAGGAAGATGCTGCCAAGACCTTAAAAAAAACATTTTTGTGTATACCAAGGTTTCCTGAAAACAATGGAATTTGTAAATTCTCACTTTTACAAAGTACCATGTTTATTATTTAGTTTACCATATGTCTGATAGAGTTGTGTAAGCAATGCAGTTTGTCTATTATGGTAAAACTAGAGTTATGTATATTTCAGGTACAAGAAGCCATCAGATTTTAAGAGGAAGAACATTCATTTATTGACTGTTAAACCACTGTACTTGCATCTGTATCTAGAACTGAACTCTGCTTGAAAGGGAGTAGTTGGCTTATTATTGATTTTCTCTGTTGCTAAATATAAATATTTTAATATCAAATTCAGTCTAGTCTGCTTCTCAATTATCTTTCAAGTAATGTATCAAGTAGAGCTTTTAAAATGATTTTGTCAAGGGCTTTTTTGGGTTTATGCCAACTCAAACCCACTCAGCAGTCATACTGGCACGGCACAGTAAGTCTTGAATTTTATTTAGAAACTATTAGATACAACCCTTTAGTGGATAACATCAACTAAAAACAAAACATTCTTTAGGGACCCAGCATATATTAAAGTACCATAAGTTGGCTTGCATTGCAATGTGTTGCAAACTTTTTTATTCATGATATTTGTTTTTTAAATTTTCTAATTCCAAAGGTTTTGTTTTGATATGTCCATGTTTGATAAAACATTCCAAAAATGTTAATGTTTCTGAACTATTTTATTACTTTTTTACTTGTTCATTACAATGTAATGTAGTGAGTGCAATATTCAGAATAGCTTGATATATTATCTTTGTAATTTAGATATATTGTTTAAATTATTTGTCACTTTAAAATATACTGTTAAACACCAAAGATTTTTTTGTTTTTTTCTTACTCAGCTTTGTTGACAGCACAGTATGCTGAAGGACAGATGTATGCCTTTGGCAAAAGATATCTTGTTACCCAATAAGATTTATAATTGTTGGTTGGAATCACGCAAGCATTTCATAATTGACACAGTAAAATCAATATATTTAATCCGACAGACATGCAATTACATTTAATTTTAAGAATTATTGTTACAAGACAATTTCACCTAAATCAAATATCATAAAGGTTACATCAAACATGAAATATGACTGTACCTATTAAAGGCAACAAGTAGCAAACCACCAAAAGTTTTTATATGTCATTCTGTATGTAGCAGCACAAAAAAGTCTAAAACGAAATATTAACTTAAACACTTATAGTTATGTATCGAAAAAGCATTATCAACTAGATGCCTACAAATTGTCTGAACGTCAGTACAAGTAATGCATAGCTTGAGACTAGTCTTAACCCAAGCTAGAAGAGATGAGAGCAATTCCTCTTTCATAGAAACTGTGTCCTTCACCAGTGCCTTGATAAGCAAAATCCAAGGTAAAAAGAAGCTGAGCTCGAGTGGCATTCAAATACACTGGGAGAGTAACCTTGGCTTTGGTAGCCTGACCACCCTCAATTCTGTAAAAAAAGGAACATGTTTCACTTAATTCATGAACCAAACGGATAAATGTTGATATTAATATGTAGGGAACTACACAGGGTAATAAGTAATATTTTATGATTAGTAGCATGTTTCATTGGAAGCTACCAAATAACGGAAAAATAATTTTTCGAAAAGCACCATATCCTATTTTAAAAATTTAAAAATGAATTACATTTCTATGCTCAATGTACCATATTTAAGAAGTACCAAATATTAATTTACAAACTGCAGATACACGTTATAGAATCCTTTATGATCTTGATTATTTACAAAATCTGAAATAACAGTTATTGCAAGCAGGAAGCTGTTATATACCTTCTCCAGCTGAGTGTTACAAGTGGCAAATCCGTAGAGATGGTAGCTGAAAGTTCCAACTTGTTCTGTTTACAGACAGCTCCTTGTAGCTTCAATCCTATGTTAAGAATTATACATTATTTAAAATAATTACCACATTGATGTTCATTATATGTGTGTGACAGCAATAACTAAACTTGCTTAGACTTCGGGCTAGATATGCCAAAATAAGACAAACATACATACATATTAGAAAATGTGGCAAAGAAATAATATGTAGACAATATAATGTTTTTATTAATTAATTTCACTACTAAAAATTCAAATATTAATTCATACAGCGTAAAATTCCACACATGTGTAATGAAATTGATACAAATGGCACACAAGGTATTAAAATTAATTTTGATTTTACCTGTAACTCCAAAACTGCAGTCATCCAGTGTGACTTTGCCTTCATTGACCGTTACCTCCAGATGGAGTTCTTCCAGGGACCACTGATTAGCTTGTGCCACAAACTGACGACTTGCAGTGATATATGCCTCAGCAATGAACAAGCCTCCAAGCCATACATGCAGGTTCTGAAATAACATAAAGAAACGATAATTATAATAATACTACATCCTTAGTCGTACCATTGTTTAGATTTAAGATACCTTGACCTCAATTAATTAGTTTATTAACCAATCAGAAGAACGGTTGAGGTAAGTTTTCAACATAAAAATAAAATGTAATCTGTAATTCCACCTGATCAGCCACTTTGGGAAATAAATTTATGTTTTACCTTGAGAGCACTGGGTCCACCTGACTGTGATGTTTGTGAGACGTTCTGCAGTTGTTTGATTCTCTCACTGAAGTCAGTGATCCACTGAATGACAGATAAACCACTGGGAACAGTGTAACGATGCCAAGATGTAGGGATTATACCTGAGAATAAGAATTTGAGTACTTCAGTGACATAACTATAAGACACTACAGTTTAACTATCCTGTAAGGACTACACTTTGTAATACAGTCAAACAACAAATTTAATTCAAATAATTAATTATTACTTTGTGTTGCAGCAACATACCACACAATGCAGATAAACATAGAGTTAAAACAATTCTAATACAACCAACACATTAATGTAAATGCCTGTCTTCTGTACTTTTAGAGTTGTAATGTAACTGCTGGTTACATAGCCAAGCAAAATATTGAAAACAGCACACTTTCTGTGGTATAAACAAGATCATTATGTCTTAGTATGCCAAAAAAATCAGGCAATTCTTATACCAGCTAATTTACCTTTAACCAAGTCGGCCATCATGCTTCTATGATGATTTGTTGGTTTTTTATCACCTTGACAGATATGGATAATATCATCCAAATCACGACGAACATCCTTTAGCAAGTAAGCTCCAGTGTTCACCTCACGTTCAAAATACCGGAACAATGGATCCTTAATATTCTCTGCAGTTCGGCGCATGGTTTGCAAACTCTGAAAGTTGGAAAATGTTATAGTGATTTAAAGAAACTAGCATTTGGCAAAACTGAGCAGCCATTATTGGTTAAGCTTTATTTGTGCTGTATGAGTTCACAGTAAGCAAATATCAATATAATAAAATAACTATTTCTTCACCTTAGGAATCAGGTTTCTCCAAGTAACAACTGAGTTATGTAGAGTTCTCATCCAAGCTGGGCGACCATCAGAGCTTGAGGAAGCCCTACGTCGTCTTGCATCTTCTGTGCTGTAGGCTAATTCCTCGTCATCTTCAAGCATTTGCATCTTCAAAATATTGTTGATCATTACAGAGCCTAAAGAAATTTCAAAAAAAGTTATAAATATATTATTATAACAACAGAACTGCCAGAAAATTGAACAAAAACAATGGAGAAGGTTAAACCTATTCAATGAATTCAAGTGCAAACTTTTAAATCTCTCAGTAATTAAACAACACAAAAGAATATGATAAATAAATTTGTCACATTTTTTCAATTTCAACTACAGTAAAAATGAAAGGAAAAACATGCCTTGGACAACTAACTACTGATATCGATATACCACAAACAAGAACTACTTAGGTTAAGGGTCAGCACTGGTAACATACAATAGACACACCTTCATTGGTCAACAAGACTTTCTCTGCATTGTTTGGCAGGCCGAGCCAGGAAGGTGTTTGCTGATCAGTCAGGTTATCAGAAAACTGTACAAATTGCTCTCTTCTAATAGCATCTGGCATCAAGATGCATTTACCACCTTCGATGGCTTCAACAAGTTTAAAGTCTGGGCTAAAGCTTTTAGGTGTAAACAGTTTGCGGAGAAATGCAGTCAAAAGACGCTGAAATGGAAACAAACGACTATTACACAAGACTGTAATGACAAAACAAATTATACAAGGCTCTCTGATGTAACAATCAAGTTATCTATTAAAAATCAAATATTACCAATTAAAGGTTCAATCATTTGTTGACAAAAGTACTATTATTGATAGATGAATATTAAGGTAAGGTCTATGTAAATTCATGTATTTACTTATTATAACATACTCACTAAGTGTAGTGTAGAACTGTAGATATAATGATGCCTAGCTGAATTAATTTTCATGATTCACATGTAAATCATCAATAATAACAGCAAAATTGTCTAAACCTGACAATTTATTGAAACATACCTGATCAAAGTCATTATCAATCTTGCCACCATATACACACTGTGAGAATAAAGTAACCAAAGCATCCCATGGAATCTTCTCAGGCGGTAGATTTGTGCGTCCTTGGGCAACAGAATCAATCCAAATATCGATGGTGTCACAAGCACAACGAAGATCTGATTCATTGAATTCATACTTCTTGGACCAACCGAGAGGAGTATAGGTCAGACGCTCTTGAACAATAGCATGGAACCAAGCCAGTAAGAAGTACAAGTGAGCTCTTTCATTAGGTGCCTAAAATTAAATATAAAATGTCAAAATAGCTAGAGAAAATGGGTTAATATAATAAGAACCAATGAGTTACTGATTGTTTTATACGTAATCATTTGTTAGAGTAGCAATATTCATTGGCTGTTACGCTGAAGAGTAGGTGTCTAGTTCCAGTAATATTTTGTGATTGTGTTTTTTATCACCACAACAACTGTTATATTTTTGGTAACATCTGCATCGGTTGGTAACATTCCGTTTAATACATATCAGTAAAGCAGAGGAATAAACAAATAAGGAGTTTTCTTTGTAACTGTCGATGAAATCCAGTTACCTTGCACATTCTAGTCGAAGGCACAGTGCTAAATGTTCTCAACAAATTGGCACGCACACCAGGTGGAGGTTCAAACACGAAGGCCCGCCCAGCACGTAATAAATTCACTGGCAACTTTGGATTGATTTCCATTGTCAAGAAAAGCCGGAAGTTTGGATGAGGTGTAAGACTGTGCAATTTCTTCTCAAGCTGTACAAGCCACTGTGGTGCTAGATGAACATTCTTTAACATCACCCAGCGTCCAGACTTAGATGAAGCATTAATGGCTTTGTCTGCTTGACTGAAACCTTCTGCAGAACCTGCAAACAGAACAAACTAATGTACAAAATGGGAAATACCAAGTGACATACAAGCATTGGTATGTTTTACAAATTTAGTTAGTATATAAATCTTTTTGATGATCATGGAAGATCACAGTTAATATCTTCTTCCTTTTTTAAGAAATTAAAATTGGTTTTACATCATCTTGGTGAATCAACCTTGTTATATCTTTCCTTTTTTTTTCATACAACATTCTGTTAACATACATATTTCCAACTTCACAGGTCAGAAAAATTAACATATAGTCAGTAAAATCTTAGTTTTTGTTTTGCGATCGTTCAAAACATAAAATAGCTTTGCTAATAGATACCAATGGCAATTGGAGTTATCTGCTTGCTAAGTTCAGCTGCCAAGTCATCTACTCTTCCAGAGGCATCATAACCGGGAACGGAGCACATTAATATTGGAGTGCTGGATTTTACCTTCAAAACAAATCAATAAAATTTATAGATTTACAGATTCAAGAATATGGAAACATAACTGGATAGCACATCTCAACCATTCTACCTAAATTAACTTCACTTATTTATATAAGTGATGGTTCACCAGCACCCAGCTGTTCTACACAAAACACTTATTTTAGATATCTAAATTTGACTGAAAGTAAAGTTGCTATAAAACAAATAAATAGTTTTTTGAACATCACATTTTTCCCAAACAAATCTTTCTGTCATAGTTGAGAAAGTTTAATAGCAGGTAACACTTAAAATATTATATAAACTGAGACGAACAAACAAAAATGACTTAACTGATGACCTCAAAGATTAATTCAAATACTGAATACGGACACGCTAGGATTTCACTGTTATGAAGTTTTAGAGTAGTATGCAGTTAGCATAGTTCCATATATACCTCATGTTCTACAATATTGGTCAAGTTAAGCTCCTGCTCTGTTTCATGGAAGAAGCTGCTACCCATTGCACTCACAACAAATAAGTGAGCAGCTGCCAACAAACGATCAGGTCTAAACGCATTGATGATCAGTAACTGATACATAGCTTTCGCCACATCACCTGTAACAAAGTACCAACATGATAGTGTCAAAAAAGAACAAGCACTGAGGAATAGGTATTAAATAATGAATTAATCAATAAATATTAATTCTTCAAAAGCCTGGTGTGAGTAAAAGCTATCAATGGAGTTGGGCAATGCTTCATACTATTAAACCAACAAAACAACAAAATGTAATTAATACAATTAATTCCAAATTCTTTTTACTTACTGGCTTTCAGGTCTTCGTCCCACAATACTGGGACATCCTGTTCAGGGGCCTGAGTATCAAGCCATGCCATGAACTCTGGGTTGTTATTAACTTTTCTGGTCAATTCTTTAAACACTTGTACTCTACTGAGTCTAACAATCATCTCGTTTTGTTTCTGGTTTAGTCCAGCAATAGGTCTCTCAACTTTTACTACAAAACAATATATATATTTATTCAAATGAAAAAAAAAGCCTTATAAGGCCTAGTCAGTTACAGAATTCTACACTTATAATGAAGAAATGTCTTCAAAGGGATGGATGTACAAATGACTGGAGTATCTCATTAGCCAGAAGTTTAAAATAGTCAAACACAAATCTGCAAATACTCAACAAACTTTAAGTCAGTGACAGCCTTTTAAACACTGGAGTATCATGCAAACATACAACTATACAGCTCTGCATTTGAAATTGTGTTCTCACAATATTTAAAACTGAAATAAATATTTATTTATTTCCTTACCACACATAACATCTACACTGTACCCAACCGTACTATTACATCACAAAACAATTTTAAGAATCAAATGAATGGGAGGAACCTTTACCAGGAAGTATTCATAACAGGTATTTATTTGAATAACTTACTAACAGAATCTCCAAAATGTTCTATTGAGAAAAAAATTATTTTAGAATTAAGAACAGAAAGTTACGCAAAAACCTTAGATTTTACTTAGGAAAGAGTAACTTTTCAGTTAGCTTTGCAAACCAGGAAGATGGATTAATTATATAAAATTCAAATGTGCAAAAAAATGAAATGCTGCATGTAAATGATGAAGATCAATATTGAACTAACAAAAATCATACAAAACACAGTTGCAAAATATGTAAAATAGTATTCACAGCATGCCTCACAGTCTTAAACATTGTTTTCATCTACACATACCAAGTCCTTCTTGACCACGCAGGAAGTGGTTATATTCTTCATCATAGGTGGATTCATTGCTGGCACCTTTCAAATGAATACGACTCAGCAACATAGCAAATGTAATCTGGTCTTGATGTAACATGCCACGAGCAACACGGCTAAAGCTAACCTATAAGGCAAAAGATATATCAATAGATTATATAATAATTATAGTGCTTATTCAATGCTTGATTATTTGCAGCCAATAGATTGACCACAAATGCAGCTGGGATGAACTGTAGCATTTCAAGCGGAAAAATCCACAATACGTATTTCTGAACCATCTGAACATTCAAATACCTTAGTCTGTTAAGTTATCAGATAATTAACTACAATTCACACCTGTTAACACAACTGCATCAAATTCTTAAGCTGTGGCATGCATGATGCACAAAAACTTTTTCACAGTACAATACTATTCTCTTGAAGGGTATTAGCTAAGATAAAGCTTACTTGGAAGAGATCCCTTGTTACGATGTTAAGTCTTTTATCATGGTCACTAAGACCAGTCAAATGCTCATTGTCATGCAGAACAGCACTGAAGATTTCAAGGAAGAATTTCAAGGAATATTGATACAGGTAATGAACTTGATTCAAGGATTCCAACGTGAAGTAAATACTACTGCAGGACTGAGAGAGAGGAACATATTGTTGTGAGACTGTCTCAACTTCAGCCATGACCACATCAGTTTCTTCTACTTTGCGAGCAACTTCAGCAGCTTCGTGTTTCAGAGTTTCCAGATGTGTGATAATACTGAAAAATTGAAAGAAATAATAATATCAAGAAAGTATTTTGTATGAAATTTGGAGACAAAACAGAACCAAAATTTTATAAATTTGAAATCTAATATGAACAAACCTGTCATCATCCAAAATTTTGCCCTTTACATCATTTAAAGCCTGCAGCAATGATTTCTCCAGCTGTCTCAGACGGAGTTGGAACTCTCCTTGTAGTTTCAGCAGATCCGAACGTTTCTGGTCAACATCAGGTCTCTCTTCCCTTAACACCTAATGTACAAATAGGGAAATATTACTCTCATCGTCTTCATCAATTTTTTTATCTATAAGGTTGCAATGTTTTGTACTTTAGATATATGTGCAACATAGGTTGTCCCACTCAATGACACATCTGTAGCTACAATAAGACTACATGTATGTATTTGCTATATACAATACTAACCTGGTTCAGACACTGGCTCTGTAAACTACTCCTAGTTACAGTGAAGTTCACAAATGTCACACGGGAACACAAGTCAGGTGGAAATTCTACTGTTGGATCACGAGTCGACAAGAAAATTGTGAACGTTGGTGATAAATCAATATCTTGATCACCCAGGGTGATTAAAACACGTCCACCAGTACGTCGCAGCTCTCGATTCAAAACAGGATTAAGGATTGGATCATAGTTTTCAACATCCTGGACCAGGAGAGGATTACCAAAACGTAAAGCACTCTCCAGGTTCTTGCGGAATGCATCATCCAGGAAGCTGAAAAAGTGATGCACACAAGTCATTTTCTTTTCTTTTCCTCAACATGTAATCATTGATTTCGGAAAAATACAGTAGCCAGCAATATAAAGAATTGTAAGGAAAAAAACATTAATCAGAACACTAGTATGGCCATCATGAGAGAAGTATAAAATCAGTTTGATAAGTTCTGCTGAGAAAACAAAGCTCAGGTTAAAATGAAGACTACTTTAAGTTGAATGTCAGTGATATAAAGTGGCAACATTGTACCTAGTTTTCGTAATCTTTTTATCCTTATATTCATTCAGAATAAACTCTGTAGCCTGTCCTGATGGATCAATAATCAGTGGATATCGGTTAAATCTTGCTAGCATTATAGCGTTCTCTGTGCACAAGTCATCGGCAGGTAGAGCATTGGCTTGCCAGCGTAATCTGTCATCTGGGTTGGACAGATATTCCACTCGTGCAATATCATGACGGAACTGGATGTGAGCCTGCTGCATATGATTACACCAATTATTAAACAGGCTCTGTCTCATATGCTGATCATAATAACCTGGAAATAAAGGTTGTTTAATAAATTGTTATGTTAAGATAACATAACTACAGTAAGCTAGTTTGGCGTGTACTGCATATTATAACAGTTTGCACTTCTATGCGACTTTCTTCAAAACTTTTGCTTTTACAGCAAAACTATCTAGTGGCTTTATGTTCCCTATCATATGACTGCGAAAGACAAAGAAGCATGTTTAATATAGCAGCAAATTTGAATATCTATGCAACCTGTAACAAGTCTTTAAAAAAAGCAATTAAATGTCATTAAGATATTTTTTAATGCATAATTAAGAGAATATTCTCAAGTAATGAAAACTTATAACTATTGCAAGGACTGTTAATCGTCTCTTAAAACATTTACTAACAAAGAACCTTATTTAATTCTGATCCTACCTGCATAGGCCATAAATGCAGAAGAAAGTAATACATCTCCAAGAATGGTTGACATCTGGCCCTTGAAACCTTCTGATCCAGCATCCCATCTTTCTCGTTCCTGTTCAAGACTCCCCAACAGGGAAACACTGCGTTCAACCTAAACAAAACACATAAACAGCTTCAAAAATCCACACTTACTGAAACTCTGCTAAAGATATAAATTACAGATTGCCTTACACATTTTCAGTTAATGAAATCTACTAGCATTTAAAGATGTACAAATTACGAATTTGTTTTTAGTTGTATTACAGATCTGGGAACAGTCATACAGTTTTCAATCTTCAAACTGCTTTTCATCTTCAATCACTGATATACAGTGTTTTCAATATACGGATAACACTTACTGTAAAACAAATATAATTAAGTGAGTTAATAATTTGCACTAACCTTTGTTTCTACGGCAGCCAAGTCTGCTTTGATAGCCTGTGCTTGACTAATCAACACAGCATACTCTTCTTTATACTTGCTAATACTTCTCTCAAGGTCATTTATGACCTTGTTGACCTGAGCACCTTTCATCTTGGTTTCTTCTAATTCACTCTCAAGTGATTTCAATTCATTTCTCAGAGGGTCAACACGTTTAATCATCTCAGCATAGTTTATCTATAGGTATTCCAAACAAAACTTTAAAAGTAAGTAAAGCTGGTCATCTTATTTCACACATTTGACATAAAACTCAAGAACCTATACAAATATAAGAGACAGCAAACACCATCTGGGCTCTGTCATCTTGTACATCTTATTCATTGTCTTAATATATCGTACTAGTAAATGAATTGCTTTTTAAAGGAGCCTTGATACGTACCTTACATAACAGTTTGATAAGTGTTATTTTACCTGTGCAATAGCCCACTTAACCATAGGACCACAGGCTAAGCTGGCTCTGTTGACTTTCTCATAGTTGAAGTCAGGGTTGTTAACATATTTAGACTTCATCTTGCTACGGATATCATCACTAAAATGGATCAAAAGATTATTATAGTTGTCTGTAGGTCTTAGTTTTAAGGAAAGAGAAAAAAGAATTAGTAGATGACAATTTAAACTTAAATATTATATAAGCCATATTCATGATCAGTGCTACCAAATGATGAGTGAAGAGAGATTGGCCTGTATACTCTGCCAACATAAAGGAAACGTTGTGTACAGTTTCACTAGAATATACGATAGAATAGGATATTCAGTCTTTTTATCTATAAATTATAAAAAATAAGCGACTAGTTCTAAATGATGAAACAATGCATCCAACAATATGGGAAATATTTCATCTTGTATAAGAGACCATGGGAGAATATCAACAACTAGTATTATAACTTACGACATATAGGCAGTTTTGAAGTTCACGATAGCTGAGATAAAGCTATCACGAATCACAAAACTACGAATCATTTTCCAGTCACTGGTATCTTCTCCAAACAGGAAACACATGGCTTCCAGTGCTGTCTTAACCAGTAACGGAGGATTTTGCATGGAGCGGATTTCCACAAGATGTTGTCTCTTGATAGATTTGACAGCTGCATGATGCATTTCAAAATGAGAATTATTAAAAACAACTATATCAGAATTCACAAGTGACTGCTTCTACAATCAGAATTTTGTTCCAATTGGACTAACACAAAAAAGGTTCATAATAACTCGATTAATTCATAACAGTTCTGCTATAAAAGAAGTGTTTAGAATAAGCACAACAAAGGGGGATGATGTTAGGCGGTCACTTGTAAATCTGATGCACATTTTCCCCGTAACAACTTACGTTATGTCCTCAGTTGTAAAATTCACAATAGTGGAGATAAAGTTATCTCTCATTATAACAGATCTTAATGCTTTCCAATCCAAATTATCTTCACCAAGCAAAGTACAAATAGCTTCAGTAGCCATTTTGATGATTGCTGGAGGATTAACAAGAGACCTCACTTCAACCAAATGTTGCTTCTTAATGGATTTCACAGCTGAATAAAACAACACATAAAACATGCAGCAAAACAAAATTAAATTACACTAATGTAAATATGCTGGAAGAACCTTTTATTTTTACATATGGTGATAGGGAACAAATAAATGAACCTGTTTAAGAAAACAATTAGAATAGCCATTTTTCACAATTCTGTGGGAGAAAACTTGGATACCGTACACAGGATATCGGTTGAGATGACAAATAAATAATAATATTACATTAATTTGGAATATATTTTGATTCTTCTTTTATACAATAAAACATTCTTCCAATATCGATTAAATTAACCAACTGAATTTATTCTTAACACATTTTATAACTTATAGGAACAAATATAACAACATATCATAAATATATAGGCAAGTCTTTAAAACATTACGGAAAACTGAATTAAACAATTACATAAGGAAATGGGATACAAAATATAACACAACTCATAAACAGATAAAGTACATAAATTATTGGGTTATCAAGCTATAATTCATTTTAAATCAAATAGCTACCACATCATGGTCATCCGGAATAAAAAATACTTTAATAAATTTCTAGGTTTATCACATTAAAACGAACTGAACAAAGCAGTTAACTGGGTACACTTATCATACCTTGCTGGGCTTCAATAACAGCTGGTTCCACCTGAGCCAGATCTTCTCTCACCAGTAACTGTTTCTCCTGGATAGCTTTACTCTGGTGCTGCAAGTGCTGTTGGATTTCTTGTGATGTAACTTTCTTCTTTTCAGCTTCTTGTTGGTCTTTCACCTGCAATCATATGCCATATTACATACAAATATAGAGCGTTAACCAATATTATACAAATAAAAAACATAAAAGTCAGTCACACAAATATACTAAATGTAAATATGATCATATTTCTTAAATTTTAATTTCAACATGACAGTAAACAAACATCATACAAAATGTCCTTCATATTTTACAAATTAACAGTAGAGTATGGAGTAACTTTCCCTTGATACTACTAGAAACATTCAATTCTGCTTGTACAACATATTAACTATTCATACCATCTGTTTCAACTTAGCATTAGCCGAAGCATTCTTTTCTTCCAACTGTCGTCTTTTGATCGACAAGGATTTCTGTAATTCTTCGACTTGTTCCACAGTTTCTCTGATCTTCTGCAGACCAATGTTCAAGTGAAGTTGTTGCTCTTCCAGATCAGAGCGTTTTTCACTGTAGAGCTTTACCTAGTCACAAAAATGCAGAAGTAACCTCACTGCAGAGTAAAATAAGTTAAAGATCCATTCTGACAATGAAGTTGATATGTTTCACAAATAGTATTGAAATATACTTTCTTCTTTGTTATATTTTCTTTCTTTACAAAGATCAATGTTGAAAATTACTAAATATTTACATTATTGTAGCAAGAGGAAACATATACTAGTATTTAGGTCTACAACTACTTTTCTGTTAAGTAGTTCATACCTGTATGTACTTTAATTCAACAATTTGCTGTTAGCCTACAGTAACATCATATAAATTGAAAACTCACATAGTGATTGATAAAGTCCAAATAGTGCCTTGGAGTGATAGCCATGGTGCGACCACCTCTCTTTGCAACTCTTGTGTTAGCCTCATGTAAAGTTTGATGAACATACACGAACGCATTGATAACTGCATCTCTATGAGTAGGAGGCATAGGTATACCCTCATAAGCCAAAGGAAGACGCTCTGGTGCAATGTACTGTAACAAATTGAGATAGAGATGAATATAGAAATGCATTAGTTAAGCCTAGCAGAGAGCTATTTCCATATGAAAACTACAAGAAAAGTGGTTGACATATATTCTCATGTCAGAATCACAACTAGTCATTCAGTGAAAAAATGAAAGTTTGCAAACTGTTTACATTAGGTTATTTGTATTCTACATTGTTTTGAATGCATCCAAAACTACATTTCATATAATTATACTGTCATATCACATTTTCAAGTTTTTCATAAAGCTTCTGAACTTACATTCGATTTTTCCAAGTCGATCTTGTTGGTAAATTCCCGTCCGACCTGGTATAAGGCACCATTAGACCAATCACCAAACCAGTTTAGTACACATCTGTTAAACAATGCAGGAGAGGTAGCTGCCCTGTCCTTTAATCCTTCAGAGCTTGGATTCATTGTGAATACAACATGAAGATTTGTGATGACCTTTAAAAAATATGAAAATTTAACAAACCTTATTTCAAGCTGCCCACTGCATACAAAAGACAGGCTTACAAACAACACCATTTACGCTCAGATGCAATGACTTGTAAAAAAGAAATTGTGTAGTTTGTGTGATGATTAAGTTTATACTATGCAGTGCTTACTTTACTCAAATTTTAGCTTATGTTTTTTTATTACACTTTACATTGATATAATTCTGCTCAAACAGTGTGTTGTACTTTGTGCCATTAAAAGTTGTTACATACAGCTTCTGACAGTACAAGATACAATGAACGATGACATCTATGAACTATTTCAATCAATGCAAATTGTAAAAATAACTCTTTGCATTGTTATTACTGTTGGAACTGACTTACCTGTTGGGTAAACCATTTGTACAACTCCTCCGCGGTGTCCAGCATATGTCCATCTCTTTGAGCACCTTCCTTGCACTGCGTCATCAAGGTTGTGTACTCATCTCCTTCGAACAACCCAGGAACTTCCCCATTGGCTAACAATGTGTTCATTCTCTCCAGGAATCCCGAGTCTAATACATTTGATTCGTCCATAATAAAGGCAATTTTCTCTCCCTGAAAATTTCAAGTGCACTTTTATGGAACTTTACTTGCTTTTGTCTGATTATGAAGTACGTAAACAATACATGCAAGGGTTGATATTTATTCCCACAAATAGTCTGTTCTAACAGTTAAACACCAGCATTATATATAATGTAGGACAATTTGAAGGGCTTCGTCACAAGTTATTGGATTGCTCATCCTATAAATATTTGTATTAATACACATTTTTGCAGGTATACACGCTCTCTTAACACAGCATTAAGCTCAAGAGTAATTAACAAACAATGTACTTACTTTACAACCTGAACGTCTTAGTACTGTCCTTAAGTCTTCATCAAAGTCAGCTCCAGAATACTTGTTATGCACTTTGATCTGGAATACCGACAGGCCATTGAGCCAGGCAACAAAACGTGACAGCGTAGTCTTGCCTGAACCACTAACACCTATTAGTAAGAGATGACCTTGAGGCTGTCGGAAGATTCGGTCAATACGCAAGACATGATCTAAAACTTCATTGAACAGAACCAGTGGAACATCAAGTTCCTCTTCATAGAAGACCTGTAACAAAAAGTTGTCATTTAAGTGTTACGATTTTTCAGTAGAAATGAAAACATAAATTTTTAAAAAATCACACATGATATGGTAGATTATTAGGTACAACTGTTTGGAAATTTTTTTACGAATACCCAGTTTTTAAGAAGCACCAAATGCTTTACCCTTAATCTAGCCTTTGTGTATTCCCTAAGTTCTTCTCTGTCAACAGGTATATAGTCCTTTGACAGCCAGTTACTGTACAAAATTGGACGTGCAAGAGCCTGATCCCGATTGATACTAGGGAAATGCTTTAGAGCAATTGTGTCAACATTCTGATCCGTCCAAATTCTCTCATCTTCACCAACAAGTCTAAAAAGAATGAAATTTGCTTAAGAAATGTCAAAGCACCACTATAATGATTAACATCAAACCATGAAGAGGACATTGTACAGTATATTTTGCAGAGATTACATTGAGTTTGATCTAGATTTAGCAGCAGTATATTATGTAAATATTGATGGTAACATTTAGTTAATTTGGCAGACTGCTACACTAGCCAAAGGAGTTTTCACTATCTCTTTATAGATATATAAACTTGGTTTAAAATAATAAAATTTCACCTGTCTTGAAACAATCTTAAAGCTTCATGTGCCCATAAACGAACCAATCCTTCCACTGTCAGAGTTTCCAAAGGACGAATAGCCTCAACAATACCTCTCACCCAACGGGTCATCTCTCGAGGACTGTAGATATAATGTGGCTGCATGTCTTGTGTGAAACGATCCTAGACACAGTAAATAAGAAATTCAACATAACTGATATTGATATTGACATCAATGGTGAATAAATATTTACTGGTACTATGTACTGAAATACAAACTAACAAACAATAAATAAGCTACTCACACAAGATGAAAAATGTACTTGTACAATAAAGGGATGCAAAATAATATGTCAAAGGCTTTTGCTAAACATAAATATGTTTGAATAAAAAAAAATTCTGGACAACAAACAAGTGTACAGATTCTGTTTTTTATATTACAGTTTCAAATACAATATGTTCCAACTATGTTTTCATAGCATATAAATTCACAATATTCAATAGTTTCTGGATTCTACCTGAGACATGATATAAAATTCCACCATAGCATTAGTCAGAGGATCGGCATATCCTCTCAACGTAGGTATTAGACGCAACATGGCACGGTTGAAAGTACCATAGATTTGGGCTAATGAAGTCTTGCCTGGGTAGTCTACATAAACAACTGGCACATGACGTAAAAATCTAGGAAGTATAAAACCAAATATTACAACTACTAATATAAGACGCATATAATTTGCGTACTAATTATTAAATGAATATGTATTTAAGACAGAAACAGTCAACATAAGTCCGTGCGGATGCCAACTAAACTTTGTAATGCTGTCAAAACACTAAAAGGTTGTTTCAGATATATCACGGAACAACAGCAAATGACGACTACAACTCACTGAGGAGGTCAAAATTAGTTTATTTAAATCAGCTTCCACTATTTTGGTTATTCTGTACATTACACTCTTCTGAATAAGAAACATCATTCTTTCGGATAATTCCATTTACACAAGATTTATCCACAAGTTTTTTATCTGTGGATTTCGCTCTCATATTATACCTTCCTCTAGATTAAACCCAGTTCAACCACATTCTCTTCACCGACACTTCAAAAGTACACTACCTAATTGGCATTATCTGGGCAAGGTGAAGGCAAGCCATGACAGGAAGAACGAATTCTCTTCTTCGACTTGACCGAGACCTTTATCTTACCTATGTGACAGTGGTTTTCTGCCAGGATCTGTGGGTGGATTACATGCACCAACAAATTGTATTCTCTCAAACTTTACCCATGCTTGATCTGATGTTCGATAGAATCCACCATGTTCTAGCAGCTGCCGCAAGAATGAAATGACTCGCTGAGTACCTACAAAGAGATGGCTCTTAATTGATATTCGAATATACAATAACACACAACGAAATATGCCTGTAAGGAATAATCGACTAGTTAATACATCATCAATAAACCTATAAACACTCAAAGCGTTTTGTCATAAAATAGCTTAGTCACTATGAATGAAGAGAGAGGATAACAAATTTAAAAGCTCTCCAGTGTCGTAGAACATTTATTTAAACATACTGGAGTAATAGATCTGTTATAAATACATATTTCAGTTACAAAGACATGAAGTTAAGAGGTATTTTCTGAAAGCAAACTCATACCATATTTGTCCATGTTAGGCAAGTTAATCTCATCACAGAAGACAACAAGCCATTTATTCAGTTGTAATGGTGATAGCACAATACCATTTGGCGTGCGACGATATTCACAATAATGGTCAAACGTTTTCAACATAAGTTCAGGTGTTGTTGCACTAGAGAAGTTTAAGCCAACAACCTAAAAATAAAAGTCAATCTGCACTGCATTTCAGAATACTAAAAATTTCTTCCCTCTGATTGTGTCTAAATTGCAAATGTGACCACAAACGTAATTCTAAAGTTCTATCCTAAGACCTATAATTTATACATGATTTAAGTATTAAGCATCATGAACCATGAAACATATGCAGATTGTTTCAAAAAGTAGAAAAATAAATGTCGTAAATGATGCTTTGATAATTATAATGTCAAATGAATTTCGAAGTAAATAGGGAAATTTTATTGAAATAGATTGCATCATAATACTTGATTTGTTTTATCTCTGCAGAAGATTCATCAACAGTTTACATATTTACCTCCATGTCTGGGAGAGCTCTAAGAGCACTAAACAATGTCATTGTTTTTCCTGATCCAGGGGGTCCACAAAGTACCAATGGTTTATGCTCAGCCAGCCAAGTGTATAGAAGAGATTCATGACGAACAGTGTCTAGGGTAGGTACAACAATGTCGGGAGCAGCCACTTTATGTGTCTCAACTTCTATCTGAGGTACTTTTGACTGCCATGGTACCCATTCACCAGAAATGGAAACCTACAATTAAAGAAAATCCATAATTTATCAATGGAAACATCTCTATTAATATTCCTTCGTGTACAATAACATTGAAATATAATTAGATATAGTTAACAATAGATCTGCTTACTGTAATGACTTTTGCAACAAAAATCTTTCAAGAGATATCCAATTTGAATAGATGCAATATATTTTACCTTTTTAATTACAGCAAACAAACAAAACAAAATGCTTAAGGAGATTTTCACAAGTGTATTTACTAACAAATAACTTGCCTCGAAATCGATAATAGGCATTGATGCATTGGATGGTAAAGGTACTGTAGTTATTCCTCGGATAAAGTTGCCCATCTCTTGACGAACTTTCAATCTTCCATCTCCCGACATTGACCAAAGTAGGGAATATACAAGATATTTAGGGATATAGCGTTCCAGTTGATCTTGCTATAATGGGATAGAAACATTCATTTCGACATGATGAAATACAGCTATATTAGTGGTAACTGTCATAAACTTTGCTAACAAAACAATTTAAGCCATTTAATGGACATTGTAAGAAGGAAACATTGGAGTATTTACCTGTATTGGAAAGTCTGGATGATTGTGATTATAGTTGAGAGCATTTCTAACAGCTTGGTGTAACATAGAGAACAAAGATCCTAAAGCTCTCAACCGCGTGTAGTCCATCACATGGTCTAAACTTTCACCGTATTCCAAACATCGAGATACTAGACCATCAGATGTAAAGTAAGGTGCCAGTAGAGCAGCGATATCATTCTGAACCTGTGAACATAACAATTTGGTATTAGAGAAATCTGAAAAGCTATGGCACACAACAACGTTAGCTTTTTAAAAATAAGCTCTAAATACTATTTGATTAGCTATCTAGATATTTTCATCGCAACTGTTCAATAACCAGGTGATGCTATTAAATTTCTTCCTTGGCTTGCTTACCATACAACCTACCTTTTCATAACCTGAGGCATGTAAAAATAATGTATTTCTTTAAAACTGTTTTTTTCATATTGTAGTATAATGAAACACTGTTGTTACCTGCATTGTAGGTGATAGGATCTTTTCTTCTGGTTTCTTTGCCGATCTTGATGGTGCTTCTTCCTCACCTTCCAGTGGGACTTTCTTCAGATGTGTCAAGAAGTTATAGTAGATCATCTCTGTACTGAGAACATCCTCACTAAACCACACCATACCACATCTACTGACAGTAGCTAGGGTGGCATATTTCAAGTCTTGCACTTCAAACATGATTCTCACCTGTGATAAAAAAGAAATGTGAGGCAAAGATACACATGTAAGTTACCTTTTTACAGTTTCAAGGTACACTCACAGAAATTTATTATAGATAATTAAGTTGTTTTCTAATCAGTTCAAATAGAAAAATAAATAAACTTTTGCTAGTCAATCACTTCATTTTGATGATAAAAAATAAGGTTGAATTTGGTAAGTAAAATGCTATTGAACTATTATGCATGTTTTACTTACATTGGGAGGAATGCCCAAACGTTCACCATTGGGTAGTGTAAGTAGTTTGTTATCATCAAGAACAGAGTTCAAATTCTCTACCCACTCTGGGTCAACATCGCCATCAAAAATGATCCACTGTCTCTTGTTGATTTCACCACGAACATTGTCGATAATCCTGAACAGAGAGAAATTCACCTTGCTACCCCACATTTACATTACAAATGTATACCGATCTCTTTAGGTTACTTGACTGGCCAAAGAAACTAACTATTCTACCATTCAAGCTCATTCGCTACTCTAGCTGATTATCAAACAAAACTAATGGGTATTTTCAAAATTATTACAAATATCAAAAACCTGAAATCTGTAACTGCATTTCTTATATATACCACTAGTAAAAAAAATCTTAAAGGTACAAATTTATCCATTTAAGAGTACTTTTACCCAGTATCTAACAGTGAACTTTAATCATGGAGTTCTCCTTAGAGTCAATTTTTGTTGATACATACTTTCTGAGTGTATGAGTAAAGAGACCATCTGTCCATTCTCTAGTGTTAGGATCTAAGCTTCCATACAATGCTTCTTTAGAGATTGACTTAGGGTCAATGACATGGGCTACACCCTCGACACCTTCTAGTCTCTCCAAGGCTTTCAGCAGGACCCTACATGCAGTAGATTTACCCGAGCCACTGGGACCAACCATCATGAGACCATGATGTAGTTTGGTGATCTGATATAACTGCAGAACCTGTTCGAGAAAAAAAATTAAAGTAAGTCATGGCTAACAAACAATATATGTCAGAAACCTTCAAATTCTGCGAGCAAATGTAAAGAATCATAAATAAGTCCTGCAACATTTGGAACATATACAAATTTATCACTATTAGTCTTTTTTCAAAAATCTTTCTGATGGAGATTTTTTTTCTAGAACCAATGACTGCTTTATACCACACTATCAATATATTACCTTCTCAAACCATTGGGCACCTTGTTCATCACTGCATGTGAGATACATTTCATCACACACTCTAGTTATCTCTCTTTTCAATGCCGTCATTTCAGCGGGAGTGTAAGTCACACCTGGGAACACATCAGATAAGAGGCTGTTGAGTAGAGGTATGTCTTCAGCTACTAGTTTGGGAACCATGGTCTCCATAACACTCTGGATTAAAATCTAAAATAACAAAATAAATGAAATATATTTTTTTTCTTCCTTAGTACAACACTGCATATATCATCCAGAATTTCCATAGTTATAATTCATTACAAATAAATGCCACTGCCTATAAGAAAAGGAAGAATTTTTATTCCTTACACTGTAGTTTGCTATCAATTACCGATCAAAATCCTTGTAGTGGGTCAGGTTTAGCTGGTAAAGTATGGTATGAGTATGAGATGTATTGCCAATATTAGCCAGAGCATCCCATTCAACACCTGTCATAATTGTATAAAACAAAAATACGTTGACCTACCTCTTGCTCAGGCAATTGTTCTGCAATAGTGGCTTCATCCACACTCTCTCCTCTAGTATTGTAGTCTTCCTTTACTTTCATGATACGGTCGCGCTTCACATTACCTGCACTGACCAGAACACTCTTAAGAGCTCTCAAACCAAAGTCATAATGAGACTGTGGAGATAGCTGTTCATCACATAGCCTATGAAAAAAGTAGACAAGTATTATCTAGCTATTTGGCATCTGATAAGTTGGCTTTCCAGCAAAAGAAACATTTAACAATTTGTAAAATTGGTAGCACAAGAATACACAATAGGCTAACCACTTTTTACTTTCAGTGCCAAATAGTAAAATACAATACATTTTGAAACTTAAGTTTGTACTTGAGGATTCAGCCTTCAGAAAAAGCTTGCGACTGAGATTCAGTATAAGATTTTAACATATCCTGCTACACAACTAAAAAAAAACTTTACATAAAAGCAACACATGTTGATAAAACCTTCATGCAGCATAATGAATGTTACAATAGGCGAAATCCTTATAAATTGCTAGCTGATGGCATGAAGTATTTTGCAGTCAACAACACTTACTTGAAGAAAGGTACAATCTTATTAGCAAGTTTCTCTGCTGTCCTGAAGCCCTGAGAATACAGCATAACCTGGGAAATCAGTTGCCTGTCAGGCTGTGTCATAGCCAAGCTTCGGAACAACTTCTTCAAGTTGTCTGGGAGATTAGAACGACCAGCATACCCGGGATTCATGGTGATGAATATAGCCATGTCAGAATTAACCTTAACTTGCTTGCCAACAAGTTCCACAGTGATTTGTTCTGAAAGTAATATAAACAAGTTTAAATATTTTACAAAATTGAACAGGCTTCAAACATCTTTGCACAACACTAGTAACAACTTTTATGTAGTTCAAACATTTTATTTTTTAACGTGGCGAGAACCTTTAACATACTGTAACTTGCAAAAAATATTGATATTTTCTATTTTCTTTTTTTGTGAATTCTGCTTGGCCATATATTCTTTGGAATAAATTTACAAAATAAATTCTCACTTTTCTCGTCGAGTTTTAATGAGAAAACAGCTTTTTCTGAAGAATGGGGGGAAAATCCGAATTTGCTAGAAATCACGTGACATATTCGCCCCTCCTACCATATATGTCATTTGACCTAGATCAACACCACAACTCCTGGGAAAATGGCTACTCGAAAGAAGCGTGGTGTAAAACCCAGTGGAAAGTCGCCAAAAGTTCCCTGTCATCAACTTTTAAAGCATTTTTAAAGCTCTTGAACAAAGGTTCCTTTTACAATCAACCGGAGAGTTGGTTTGCGAAGCGAAACAAGGGTTAGAATACCGGGACGCTCCCAGGTCCTGGGTCAGTGCGATCCCGAGTACCATCGGCATCGTTAAGTTTGGTTAAGTTATTATGCTTCACTCATCCATATTCCCTGCATTCCTTCACCAGCTTCTGTGTTGTCCTTTTCAATGTTTCTTTTCCACTTGTAGGCATCGTGATCATCAATTATTTTACATAATAAGTTGCAACAAATAAATCTTCACTCGGAAGCGTATTATAAACATGTGTTGACCTATATATCCATAATATGAAAAGCCCCGCCCACATAATGAATAATCCAGGTCACGCACATAATGAATAATCCAGGTCACGCGATTAAAGTTTTCACGCAATTGCTTACCCATTGGATTGTTTTGTTATTTTTTTACCAATCATGGTCCGAAATTTTGTAGGCACGTGTCGAAACATATTTTATATGCTATTCAGCTTCCAGACGAATGCTTTCCCGCTGTTTTGTAGCGAAAATTGCTGCACAAGGACTGTTTGAAGTTTATAGGATTGAAATCTCGATTTTCTAGCCTTGTGAATTTGTGATATCTGCTGTGATTTGAATTAATTTAACTAATTATCACAATGTGTTATGATGGCTATATCGCAAGAAGACACATTGATCCTCAATAACGTGTCTCGGATTTTTGAAGGGAGTCTAGTTTTAAAATTGCAGACTCCCAAATTTCAAACCAGTGGCCCGCCTTTGAAACAAATTAACAGAGTTATTGATCAAAATTTTGAGACACAATTTTGTGCTAGACACGTGACATTTTCGGATGCAATTTGAATTACGCAATTTCCTCAAAAGGTGTAAAAGTTAAAATCTTATAAAGTTAACTGTAGTTTTTGCGGTAAATGGCAGAAATTTCGTTACCATGGCAACAAATTAGACCAAAATGTAGTCGGTTTGAAAGAAAAAAAGCTGACTAAAAAGAAAATGTATACATTATAATACTTTCAGTCTATAGTTTTAAAGATACATTCTAACAAAGATAACTAAGAAATAAACGGTTCTCGCCCCCTTAAATGATTATATTCTGACATTCCTAGCAAACTGATGTTTAATTTTCCAAGCATTCAATCTAGCCTCTAAAGAAATTTAAATCAGTTATATTTGAAATCAAATTTGACGGACCTCTTGCTTTTTCTGGTGCAGCATGTTCCTTCAGTGCTTCTTGAATGGTCTGAATCTGTTGAGAGCAAGCAGACAACATTCTCTCTTCCAATCGATTAAATTCATCAAAGCAGCCCCAAGCACCAACCTGGCACAAACCCACAAAGATACGGCCCATAGCTTGGAAATCGAAGGTTTCATCACAGTTGAATACCAACACAAACCGTCCAAGTTGGTTACCTAATGCTTTAACTGATTCAGTCTTTCCAGTACCAGCAGGTCCTGAAATTAAGCACATCAAGAAAAATTAATTTATTGGTGCTACCTTGTGACCTTTTGACAATCAACTTTCCTTTGCAACATCAGAGTGCAGAAATAGATCGAAGATAAATTCTAAAACTACATGGCCAGTTACTGAAATCTTGAACTTCTTACAAATGAAATAATTCTTTAGTATTTACCAAATGGAGAACCACCCAATCTGGCCTCCAGGGCCTGTGTCATGGTTAAGTAACATCTGTCCGTCAGTGGTGTCTGTACGAGTTTGTCCTGAACTCCCAAATACTCGAATCCATAGTTGAATTTAGCATTAGCCATATGAATTGACAGCTGTTGGAATACGTCTGGATTCTTGGGGTCAAAGTAGAATCTCATTTGCATAAGCCAATCAAAGGACTTTGAACTTGTGATTTTGTTCTTTACCAACATACGAGTAACATCTCGCTGATGGACTAGCTCAGTTATCTGGAAACAGGTGAACTTTTATAAGACCAATATACTAATATGGGAACAATATTCTATGCCACTTAAAGTTGGTATCCAAACATATGCAAAAATATGCATTAGAACCTATAATATGCAATAGCCTTTTACTGATATTAATTACACCAGATCCTTGCATTTACATTTGTATTTCTTAATTATGCTCATGTCATTGCGACACAAGTTATTACATTTCTCCAATTATTAAAGATATGTTACTAAAAGTTTAAACAGAAGTCAATTTATTTTTCTCGATTCGTGCATGTTATGTATCCACAACATTCTAATGTACCCACCAAATGTTCCAATTTCTTTCTCCTAACAGGCGGTTGTTCATGCAAGACAGAGTCAGCCAACACATTCAATGTTGATTCCACTGAGTTAAGTACATCTTTAAGAGGAGTCAAGTCAGTGACACCTCTATTGGCAATCGAAGCCAAGGCATTATCCACAGACTCTGACCAGCTGATCTGAGATGCTAGGACAACTAACATAGCCTGCAAAAAGAAAAGTAATGAATGCCCAAGATACACAGAAATCTTAAATTATTGTTGTTAAGTGCTATGCAGGACATCTAAAATGTTTTATAGCACAACAAATTTACAGACAGAATTGTTGGTAGCTATTTTCAACACAAAATGGTGCATCTTTCAACTCCAAAGAGCCAGAAGAAATTATATGATATCAACTGTTTGTGATGGTATGACCAAAGAAACTATTTGTCTCACTACTGAATGAATTTGTGAACTTTAAAATCAGTTCATTACCATCTGAAGGGAAAAGGAAGAGATCACTTATTTGTCTAGGAGCTAACCTGATACTTGTCCACCCACTGCATATATGCCGGAGGATCAATCTTGCCCGATTTAAAGGCTGCCTGATCCTGAACTGACTGGGCCAGCAGACGAGCCAATGTAGATCTCATCTCTTTCTCCACCAGGGTAAGCCACTCATTGATCTTAGGATGGTCAGTAATAGACACTGGAGACAAAAACTTCACCTGTGGAAAAATTAAAGAAAATCCACAACCATAATAATAACTATAGGTAACAATAACAATGAGTACAGTACAGTCACTTCAGTCCAGTACTTTGGATACGATACCTACATATTTTAAGGAAGCATGTTACCAATGGAGATCAAAAAATAAAATAGCAAATGTTAAACATAAATAAAGTATATATTAGTATAGCAAAGTATTTTGTCCCTCTGCTGCACATCATTGTTCTATGTCTACTTGCAATTATTTTGAATTAATGTTTTACCTCTTCTCCTTCCTTGGAGGCTAATCCAGTGACCACAGTGTTGTCTTCATTGAGTAAGATTGAGGCAACACCAGCAAACATCTTCTTGAAGTGTTTCTGTAGGCGTGGTATGTTCTTACTATTACCAATGATTTCAAGCAAATCTTCATCACCAACAAAGTAAAACCTGAAGTGGGTATGTTAAAATCGTAGAAAACCATTTCGTATTGTAAGCACAACTAAACTGACACATATGAAAACTATATGTACATTTATGTTACTTTTACAAATACATTTATTACCTATAAACCACTGTTTAGTTTTTCACCAGTTCTTAATCATAAAATTGCAAATATGCAAGTAACAACTAATGTTTGAATGAATTTTAGCCTAGTTTTAACTGCATTTTCAAAAGACACTTTTAGAACATAGTCTTGGCTAAAAATGTTACTAACTGTTGGGCATTTTTAAACTTCAGTAAGACAAAGCACTGGTCATTGCTACAGTAGTAAGACGATCAAATATGATTGCATACATTTCGTGAAACAGTAGAACTGCGTGATAACTTCTGATATGCTGGACACTATCTGAAACTCTCACTGTAAACACATTGGTCAGACTACCATTAGTCAAGTGTGCATATAATTTATAAACTAATTTTACCCAAAAGTACATACTACAACACTGACTTTAATTTAAGTGTTTGAAACAATCAATACTACTTCTCACCTTGGGAAAGAAGCTCTCTCTCGTTCCAAGTATTCTCCGAGAGCTTTCTGAATCTTTCCCAGTAGATCAGCCAGTCTTTCTAACTGTTTCTGACAGTTAGGAATGTTGATCACCTCCATCACTAAAGGAAACTTGGTCACTTTCTTCATCAATGCAAGGAACTCTGTGCTGACACTAAAATAATATTCCTATCATCAAAAACTGGCAAGTCACACCGCAAGACAGTTTGACAGCTCTAAGATCAGGTACAAAAAATATAAATATTGTGCTTTGCTATTACCTTAATCTTTCCCAAGAAACTCAACATCCAATTCTACTTACTCTCGATGAGGTATCAAAATAAGACAAGAAATGGGTAATATGGATTGCAGTATTTTAAGAGAATAAATTCAACCTGAACACCTACTGAGATTAGTAGTTAGATTTTTTTTACTAAATACGGAACATCTTTTTATAAGCCACACAGCAGGTACATATTACCAATTACACTTTACGTATTATTCAATTTCATATCACAAGTATACTATATACAGTACACATCTGACAGAGACTAATATTTTTAAATAGACATATTTTTGAGATTTTGTACAAAATGTAGTCTGTGATAGATACTATAAATACCAGGCATTCACTTTCTATCTTTCTAAGGTAAAGCAGGGATTAGCTGTCATCAATAGGTCAAGATTCTTTACACTCATCTCGATGAAGTAAGTAGTGCAAGAGGTGGATCAAATGGGGTTGTCAGACAGGGACTCACCTTTGGAAGCGAGATGTTTCGACTGGCAGAAGATGCTTAATATCAGCACTGCCAGTAAAGATACCCTCCAAGTAGACCCAACGTCTCTGAACATCAATCCAAACATCAAACACAGCATTGATGCGGTTCAGTTTGTCTTCCCAAGCCAGAGCATCATCTTCAAATTGCTACAGAAAATAAACAGCAACATTCATATTGCACATTTTGCCTTATAGATTAGGTATATTTCTTTGTTTGAGAGCAAATATTAGTTGCAACAATACAATGGAAAAGAATATACTTTATCAGGTTAGCATTTCATAAAACACCAAAGTGATTGTTTAATTTAGCAGAATTCAAAATCAGGTTGCCCTTTGTGAACATTTTTGAATGTTACCACAAGCTCAGTATATCAATGGCACATTTTATCACATTTACTTTAATTTCTGGAAACATAAAATTACATTGTAGATACAGTTTTTTGGATGCTGCGTTAATTTACCTTGTAATAGGGTGATAGTTTCATGGCCGCAACACTGTTGATGTGTTCTTTGACCTTGTTGAAAAGATCATCCCAGCCTCGAATCAAGCGGCACTTGTTCTGGTAGTTCACTAGATCTAGTTCATATGACCTCCAAACTTCACTCACCTGCGAGATACATGTATGCAAATGATACAAACTGTTCAAATATTTTTTTGAGGTTTAGTAATGATGCTTTTATTCAAACTGCCTTACATAAACAGAATAAACAACATACCTACACACTAACTGCTTCATAGAAATATACAACATTGGTAGATTCATGATTTGAACAAGATGGTATTAGACTTTAGAATAAAGATTTTTTGCAATTTATGCAGTGGCTGAGATTGGTCCATCCCATTGATTCTCAGCAAATATAACAACTAAATAGCAGCACAGACACTAATCTGAGAGTTCTGGCTTTATCTACTTACTTGTTTTAAGAATTCCTCCAGAGCCATTTCACCCTGTGCAACAAGCAGCACATCTTTGACAAGAGCTTCATTCTTTACCAGATCAGCATCCCAGATATAGCCCAATGTCAGTTCAGATAGAACCCATTTGACATGCAGACGTCGCATCAAATCTTTCCAGTGACGCTCCTTTAGCGCTTCTGACTTCAACTCAGTTACAAGCATGTTTACCTACAATGTAATACCTCTTATACACATGCATGCTTAATACAGAGAATATAAGCTTTCTAGTTTGTAAAAACACAAATTTATGCATAAACAAATTCTAACATGTATGAGTCATTTCTAATGTGCTAAAGCAATGATATATGCATGACATACCAACTGTGTCAATAATTGTGTATTTTGGCGCTGGTTGGAAAAATTTACCCACCCTTGCGTAATTCTGTAACTGTCTCTTGACATATTCATAGGATGCATATTGTCTTAGTCGGGCAGGAAGTTCCTTCAACTGATTTAGCAAGCCATCCAATACAGAGCGCAACTGTAACAAAAGAAGGCTAACTTAACTTTATGGTTATCTCATAATAATGTAAGGCAAGACATATTCACAGGACCACTTGATACAATGTGACACGAGCCCTATTTTTCTTATATCAGCAAGTTGGAATGCAAGAATGTCTAGACAGATTAAATTAAATTATCATTAAAATAGCTTAGCCATGCTCTTTCATCTTGTGCTCCGTTTACACTACACTTTTGACACGGCGCAAACTGACACGGCGCAAGATGTTCCATGTCAAGCGACCGTTTACACACACAACTGTTGTAGATAAGAAGGTGCAGTGCGCATGCCCAGGGTTGC
>JAOXYB010027735.1:0-15442 GCA_028565635.1 Phoronis ovalis
GTGGGAACGGGAAACATGCGTACTTTATTTTTTGAGGGCTTTATTTAAGCCACCAAGTTGAGCGCGCTTAACAATGGAAACAGGCCTTAAGAATTAACATGTCAACATGTATTGTACTTCGTATAATTATCTTGAAAACATAATTTTTGACACAGCATGTAAGGAATAAAAAAAGCTAACATTAAACAACAGAAATTAAAAACAATCTATGATGTATTAAAAAATGTCAAAATTTACAGAGTTCATTTTTGTTACGTAAGTGAGATTACTGTATTCTAAACAGACTTTCAAGCTGAATGTAGTCTGAACTAAAACAGGAAATTGAAAAAAAAAAATTGGAAAAGAGAGAAATTAAAATCTTAAATAGCTGATGAAAAGGTTATCACTCCGTGGTAAAGATTCTCTACTCTAATAATTAAATTAAAGTAATGTTTTCATTTCTTTTTGGCCTGGATTAATTTTATGTTAAAGGATGTTGTTTTTGGATCATCAAACCAAAATCTCAGCAGTGGTTTGTTGGTTTAGTGTAAATGATGTTCTAACAAGACATTGTTGAAAGACATCTCATCATTAACTTGTTATGAATCTGTTGTTTATCTTAGCATTGGGTGTTCCTTGGAACAGTGACCTGTTGAGCTGCAATGTTTATTTTGTGCCATATTCTGGTGCACTTATTGTAAAAGTTGAATCTTTCCACCAGTACTCAGATGTATCTCGATGACTAAAGGCAGTTTATTACAGTGTGGACAAAATAGTTGATATCCTCTATCAACCATCAGGAAAAAGTATTTGGCTTGTTTTGTGAAATTATATAGCCTCCATAGTTCAAGGTGATGGACATCATATCAGAAGTGTGGTGTATTATTTCATTCTGATATATGGAATATTTATACTTGTCAATGTCATAAGCAACAGATGATGCAAAATTCAGTCTTCAGTGTTTTAAATTTTTACCAAAATTGTTAATAAAATCTGTTACAAGGACGTTATCCAGGATATCAGTGCTTATGTTAATTTTGCGGTGACAACAAAGGATATCCAATTAGTATGATTTCAGTTTTTTTCATGATGATATCAGGAGATTTTAGTAATGTTGGACTCCAGTGATTGTATTATAAACTGTTTGTGGTCAGTAATTTGCTAGCAAAGATATGGAACTTAAGAGCAATGACTATTACAAATGATGATCCAATTAACTGTTTCCCCCACATTATCATGTAAAACATTGCTAATTGTCATACTTGTATGATAGCTACACAAAAAATACCCAAGAATAGACGAAACAAGGATTTCCTTCACTATATAACGTGGATGTGGAACATATCTGAGATAGTGAGGAATATTACAGTGTAAATGATGGATTATTGTAGAGCTATATAGTTTGGTAGTGTCATTTACATCAGAACTTAACAGATTAGTGTCAAAATATTAATTGCATATCCAAAAGGGCAATCAGTGGCAATTAAAATAGGAATCATCAATCAGCAAGGATGCTCTGAATCTGTGCAGGGTTTCATTTACTTGATGTGGTTGTACGTTAAGCATCTACAAAGCAGGTTTTTATGAAGTTTTTCTCTACAAAAGTTTTTTGAATTCCACAGAGGATGCTTAACAGTAGTTCTCCTTTGATAAATTGTTTACCTGCTTTAAAGTTTAAGATGCCTAAATGGAAAAGTGGTAAGTATCATATTAAAGTAAAATCTGCATTGTAAAGTGCATCTGGCATTAACTTCATTATTCAATATTTATGTAATTCGTGGGTTCTCTATCTCACTGTCAATAGAATCAACTGTTAACTTCCTAATCCAGTATTCCTAAAGTTAATAATTTGGACATTTTGTTCTTCCTGTATTTATAAAATTAATTGTCTTTACATCTGTTTCCTGTTACTGATTGTATTTGATTGTTATCATTCTATGATAATGTGTGGTCACAACTATTGCATCAATTTGCATTTAGAGTTTGTTAATTTAAGTAGTTGACCAGAGTCTTACTTTGATCTTGCCAAAGTATGGTGCTATTTGATTTAGTTTGATTTGGCTTAACAGTTTTAATTTTTTTTATAAAGTTGGTATTTTATTATTCTTTTGACACATATGTTCATAATCACAAAGCTGATTATGAGGTTTTTTGAGAGATGTTTTTTCTTTGGTTTAGAAGGCTAACAAGTGTTGATCTTTTGTTTCATCTAATCTACTCTAGTGTTTTTGAACAGCTTCAGATGAAGAAGGTTGGATATTTATTAAAAATACTTAATTAAGACACTTCATTTCAATGCACAATACATGGCAAACGGATAAAATAATAAAACTTGTCATAGGATAACATAATAAAACTTGTTATAGGATAATCAACAATTTTTGAATTTTTAGCTTGAGTAATGTTTCTTTTTCTGTGATATTAAAATTGGACACTTCAGTATGTAGGTGGTTTAATAACTAAATGTAGCATCCTGTCAAATAGTTTTGGAACATAGGGTAGTTATTTTTAAAGAATAATATTTCCATGTTTAACTTCAAAATGCAGTTTGATTGGTTTTCTCTAATAACACAAGCAAACAAATTGTAGAAGTATGCAGACAATTATGTTTAGTATTTTTGCAAAGTTTATATATACCTACATAGATAATTGGGTATTTTTTCAACCTGCTTACCACAGATATAAATACAAGTGGGATGAATTTTCAGTAAGCTAATAACCATTTATTAATTCTGAGTTGGCATTTTCACAACTGTCAGTCGTAATTCTTTTCATTTCATCACATTAGAAGGTATATCACCAATTTGGTTTGTAATGGTAAGGTTGTGATACAGAAACCCAATTTCTTATCATTCTTTTGATTTTACTAAATGAGGATTCTATAGTACTTTCGATCGTTCATCTACTTTATCTCGAAAATTGTGGGCAAATTAAAAGTAGTCAGGGGAATAATCCCGGAGAATAATAAGGTTGAGAAAGTTGCGAAAGTTAATAGCAGTGTTTTACTGTTGAGGTCAATCATTATAGTATATTGACGTACAATTGCTAATTTGTAATATAATCAAAGGTAGCATTTAACACATGCATCTTACCTATTTTATTAAAGCACTGTAAAAACTGATTGTTACTATGCTTGTATTTTCATAGATACTTTAACATTGCTATCATAAAAACATGTTTGTGAAATATTGTAGGCCAATATTTTTTTAATATACTTTTGACGGATCTACTTTTTTTTATTAGATATAATTTGATAACACCTTCTATAATTTGTATATGGCTGAAGGTTCTGTAATGCAATTTGAGTTAAATGAAATGTAAGTGCCACATTAGACAAGGTCTTGTGGCTGAGTTACAAAGAAGAACAATACAGGAACAGGATATGACAATTAGTTTATACTGCCACCAGAATGATGCAATGGATCAATCTTTTTATTATTTAAATGTTATCTTGTTATTGTTTTCAGAAGATGCTTTTGACTCGGAGTTGGAGCAGATTTGTGTTTTGAGAAATCTTACACATATTGGCGGTGACCGACGTCCTCTTATAGGAGCTGATAGTGAAAATCTGAACGGCATGAATTCCTTAAGAAGAAATAACCATAGCTGTTCTGATGTCATCAGCGTGGAGAAATGTGGTGTATGTGGATTCTTTGTTAGAGATGATCGTATCTGTATTAAAAAAGATGTCTACCATGGATCCTGCTTCAAGTGTGTCAAGTAAGATTTTCTCTCTTTCACACTGTTCTCCACAAAATATTGTACACTAATTCTATGTCCAATATTTATTTTGCGGTAAGCCCCAAATATGGACAGAAAAAACGGGTTCATAATTTGTGACTAAATGTATGCTGGGATATCCCGAATATGTGCATAATCTTTGTGGAGAACATTCAGTCAGATCTGGTAGTTGTTTTCCTTGAAACTCGGTTATTTCAGCCCACAAACTTCTTCACTGTGGTCATTCATGTACTTTCTGATAAAAGGGCTGGGGTCTAAAAAATAAATAGTGTGCCCTGAAAACTGGGTGCTAGGAACGAAAGTATAAGTTTGACTCTGGGAGAGGTTTGTATCTAGGCATTTGTCTTATAAGTACTTGCTACCAAATTCATACTGAACAGGAGCATCTTATCATTTGAGGCCACTTATTAAATCTATGAAATACATGATGTAGACAATAAAATTCATTCAAAAATTGATATCACAATGTCTCAAAAATTTCTGTGTATGATATCTCATTTCTGAATTTTCAAATTCTCGTAATTATTGCTGCACTAAAATCAGCTTTTCTTTGTCAGAATCTTTGACAAATATATGGTACCGGCCATAATATTCAACAAACTCATTCTATTGTTATGATCAATAGAATAAAAATTAACACAATTTTTTTAAATAATTCCCCTAGCCTAGCATCTCATAGTTGGTATATCGTTTAGTATCGATTGTCTTATTTCCTTCTACAGATTTGTGTATGTTAAGTGTATGTACTTCCACTTGCTACATGAAATAATAGTTTCTCAAACATTTTTCATACATTACAAAATAACATTTCTTCGTGTGGTTCATCATTATATTTGGGCACAAGTAAGTTTATTGTTCTTGACAAAGCACACAATAGTTTATACTGTGCAATCTACCTTGCACATCTGGGAACATGTTTGTATAGTGCTGCTCTCTAGTGGGTAATTTGTTCTTAATTTCATCTAGCATTCTAGTTAAAGGAAATAATTAAATTTTATTGTTTTGGAACTTATTAATATTCTGGATGAATAAAATGTTAAGTCTTGAGTGGAATAAAATTGTTATTCGTCTTTGTGCAAATTGATAGCATGTATAAACAGCTCTAAACAGAAATTCTTCTTTGATGTTCAATCAACATCACATAGCAGTGTGGATTATCAGCTTGTATTCTTCAGAGAATAACTCTAACAAGAGATCTCATGCACATGTCTTAACTTTAATTTAGTTTGACTCAAAATTTTCATCAAATTGCATGACATGAGAAAAAACTCTGTTAGCCTTTTCTTGATATCACAAAAAGTTAAGTGCTACATGACATATTTAGCATGGAATATAGGCCTTTCTTGATATCTCTGTGCTACGTGCTTTGTGAAGCATACTTGCCTGCAGATAATCATGTGATGCTACGTGCTATAAGAAGCATATTGCCAGTGTTCAATCAAGTTATAAAAATTTATCGTTCTAGCTTTTTGATATTTGCTATAAAACAAACCAAAAAATCTAATTAATTAAGATATTTGATATAAACCTCACCTGTAACACTTAAATAGTTGTTTACTAATCTATCTATACATAGAACATTTCACCAGAGTAACTATTTCACTCCTAAAATTTTACAATCACATGTTAAAAAAATAATAAAAATTTACTGATTATCATATAGTGCAATGGTTGTTTCTTTTGGTCTGTTTTGATAGAGGATGCTTGTAGTTGTGGGTATCATTGACCAGCTGTTAACACAATAATTCTATCAGTTTCCATACACCTGTGCCTGGATTTGAAAATGTAGACAAAGTTTATTAATTTTGACAACAGTTCTGCTGTTTATATTATTAAGTTTAAAAAAACCCTGAGCAGGTGCACATTTTGACTAAGCTGAGGTAAAGCACTTGACATAAATATGATAGATCATAGATAGAAGCAGGAATTTTACTTTATTGTTTATTCCTTTTTTATTTTCAATACAAAATTATGTCCTTTTCAGGAACTTAACAGAACATTAGGATAGTATAATTCTGAACCATAGCTTTTTCAAAGTTGACATCAAAGGGGGCAGTGAATAATTTTGTTTTGCAAATTTGATCGCTTTATGATTAAGAGGGGTATACATGGAGCTCCAAAATTATGAATGTGTTCCTGTGTCATCAAAGTTAGTGTGCATACTCCTAAAAGGTAAAAATCTGAATCATTTTCTTCACTCAATACATGTGTATATGTAGCCTGTCAATGTCATTTTTAAGGTCGGACTTGTCAATTTTTATGCCTGTGTAGCCCTGTTGTACCACTTTAATACTGAACAGAAGCAACTAATATGACATCTTGAAATGTAAAGGCCATAAGATGCAAAAGTTTAATTTGTGCAATACCTTAACCTTTAGGTGACTTATGAAATATGACACTCTCAAGAAGCCTACAACTGTATTAGTTTAGACTGTACAGCCATGTGTATTAACCAGGCAATTTCAAAATTTATTAGAAAACTGTTGTGCAAAGTTTATCAAATGGAAGATCTTATTTACTTATAAAGGGGTTGCTGAGAAATGATTAGGTAAATTTTAGAATATAAAGTAGATTAATTAACCAAGTAGGCATGAGCGAAATTGAGGATGGAATTTTGTAACACACAAAAATAATTAGTTACTTATTTTGTGAAGGCATAAAAATCTACAAGGAATCCAGGTAATGTGTGTGATGTACAGCAGTCATGTCCATGTGTGGCTATGAAGACTGGCAGGTTTCCAGCATGCTTCAGACTACACATAAGTCTGATCATAGTATAAGAATACTTACTGTACATCATGAGTGGGTGTTGCATATGCTGAAGTGAAGTCAAGTGTCTGTCCCTTTGGTTAGCATCTAAAGTCAAGTACAGCCCTTGTTTGCACCTATGGTTAGCACAATTGTTTAGGGTACAGAGAAAAACAATTTTGGTAAGCTTTGTTAGCTATCTTATATTATATATATTGTATACCTATTCCTCAACCAGGGACCAGTAAAAAATAAATAATGCCAATGGGATTAAATTTTTCACAAGGTTAATGCAAGGAAAAATTTATGGTTTGCTGTATTGACTATGTGTGGTCTAATAGAGATGTTGCGGTCATATGAATAACTGAATACAAGGTGTTGGACACATAATATGTCCTCATATGGCAAATGTGGTAAGATAATGATTACTTGATGAGTTCATGATTATGGTACTCATGAAATGTTCTTTAAATATAAATCATTTGTAGTGAACATTTAGATTTTGTCATCTTCTACATGAGGTAAGAGCTTTAATTCGTTTGTGGTCACATTGTTTTTTTTTCTTGGCAATCTTACTTTTTATTGGATTATCAGTTGATTATTGGTAGCATATAGAATCAGAGGTTTTGACTTCGCAAATTTCTATCTGACATTCTGCAAGTAGATGCAGCACACACATTGTGTGATTTTTTTTATTATAAGACAATAGGAAAATGCTCAGAATTGGGAGCAATCATATAGCTGAGAAGAGAACTTTCCATTGCTAGTCATGTTGTAATTTAGTCTGGGTATTTTTGTTTTGAACATAAATATTAATTAAGTACACATCAATCTGCAGAACATGGAATTTGCAAGCTTAGAAGACATTGCTTTCTCATACTTTGTAAACAGACTTGCATAATGTAATAATAGAAAACACTTTCATTGCTTTGACTATCATGCTATTAATAATTTGCCCTCTGCTTAACATAGCATAATTGTAATGTAATATTTCTTGTTAACAGTTTTTTTTTTTCATTAGGACTGTTCTCATTAATCATGATTAATATCTGCTGGCATCCTATATTGTAACACTGGCATTATTTTTTTTTGTCTTCATAAAATGAAGTATAAGGCTCAGTTTTAGGGGTTGTCATTAGAGTCATCGAAACCCTAAATGCTAAATTTAGGTGATTTGGTAAAATCCCTTACCCCTTTGATCCTGAATTTAAATAATGATTATAGAAATTTTAAGCTGCTGTTTCTTCTTGAGCCAGATTATTTTTGTCAATTCACAAAAAGGGAATATTCCTATTTTTACAGCTGGTTATCTATGACAGTAGTTTTAAACAGATGAAGATAAACAGTAATGACCTTTTCCTATCTTAACAATTCTCATTTTTATGCAAAAACTATAATCTTTATTTGTCTGGCAAATTGTGAATAAATGAATCCAGAGAGTACATGTTTAGCAAAAGTAGCAATATACTAAAAATAGTGTTGTACTTAAAAACTTGGAATAGTAAAGATGAGATTTTTTTTTATTTTTCGTGATTTTGTTTTGAAATAGAAAGTTAGCTATACTGTAGTCTAAGAATGGTTGTCTATCTGAATTATCTCTAGCTCCCTGTACTTTTATTGCAATATGATTATTGTGTTTGGTTTGATGATTACCATATAAAAGCTTATTTTATTTTCTTTTATGGTAATATAATTATAGTGTTTATTGGTACACTTACTTGGGCAACTAACTTTAATATGGTAAAGTTGAATGGCCAGTTTCTTTCTGTTGAGTAGAGATAATTATATTAAGGATTTGAGCAGTCCCATACCTGATTTGTGCAAAGACATTCACTTGATGGCTGCTAACTTCTTGGAAAGGTAGCTCTACATGGATGGATTATGGGAGAGGTGGGTGCATTAAACGAGGCCAGTAATGATTACAGTACTGTTCACTGTTTCTATATGTTCAGTAATAAAATGGATATGTATGTTACAATATAATAATATAATGTTACCAGCAAGGGAAAGGTAATAACCAGTAAGATCCCATATACTATTTATAAGACATTGTCAAAGTATGTTGTGCACCAAGAAAACCTTATCGTAAAAGAATCTAAAAAAATATGGTTTGTATATCTCCTGCTATTAAAGCAAGTTTAAATTTGGGATTGCTAATAATGTGGAAATTAAGACAGTAGTGCCTGCTAGCGCGCTAGACATGGTGCTGCTGCTGGAAGTGGTTTATTTAATAGTATGAGCTTATTTCTCTTATCTTGGATGGGCAGGAAGATTTTATTTTCTTTTGGTTCCTGGAGAATCTTTAATCATATACCAACAAGACATTCCTTTTTCTTACATTACATCATAAAGTTTATAAATAATTACGGTTTGATGTCATAATTTCATACAATAGATATATGGATTAATAATTTTCGCAGTCTAAGCTTTTTCTAGGAATAGATCCTGGTATGTAAATACAAAGTTTTCAATTTGATAATCAGACAGAGGCAACAATATTAATTGATTAATTAGGCTGTAGAAGAGGTCTTGTTTTATTACTTACTCTTTGCATGTATTTTGGTACTGGTATTTAGAGGCAGACTTGCTGGTTCATTTCTTTAATCATCTACACTATGTTAAAATACTTTGTTTAGTAAATTAAAATCAATACATTAACAGAAATGATTTTTCCTATTACGGAAAGCTTCCATGTTTTTTAAAAACTTCAATATTAATTCTTTTATCAATTTTTATTAAAAGAACAGAATTGAAGCCTGTCAATCAGATGCTACAGGGACGGAAAAATTATATTCCTAATTGTGTGGTTTCCTGCAATTAAACTAAACTTCCCATTTATCTAAAATTATCAATATTTACTTTGTTTAAAACTGTCATCAATTGTTTTAATTGGACTAAAATTCAGGCTAGATGCAGTTTAGAATTTCCAAGAATTTGCATAGGATTTAAATTATATTATCATTCTTTTCATGTAAATAAACGATCTGTGGAATATAAAATAACCTATTTGCAAAGCTTTGCAGTGTTGAAGGTTTCAAACAATTTTTATGAAGCAACATCTGTAAAAATTACTGCTTTTGCTCCAATAGCAAATTTTTTAAAACTTAGCACTCTGATACATCATTCATGTCAGGCTTAAACTTGAAAATAAAATTTAGAGATGGAACATCACAGTAAACGATATACTAATGTATGTACCCGACTTCAGTGTATCTGTGACTAGGTAGATTTTTATGTTGCTTTGTATAAGAGGTGTATGAAATTTTGGAATTTTTTCAAATGAATAATTTTGTCAGCTGTATCAGGTACTAGCTTATTGTGCATAAGTTGATTGATAATGGTGGATTTATTTGATGATATGCCAACAGTTTGTATCAGCAAGTGTATGTAGTTAGTACATGTTTGGCAAAAATCTATCAAAAAGCAACAGGATTGAAGCATTATTATGCTTTCTGTTTCACAAGCAAGCCTACCTAGTATTACCAACGTCTGTATATCAATAATGTAGTTTTGAATAAAGAATTATTCTTGAATGACTGGCATAGGATCTTGAGTACTACATGTAGAAGAATCCTGAAAGCATCATATTGGATAAATTATTTATAAGCAGCTCAAACTGTACTATTAATGAGTAATAATTCTTGCAAACCATACTATTAATGAGTAAGAATTCTTGATCGTCTGTTAATTGTAAAGTATGTTGTCTGCTGGTGGTCTAATAATTTTATTTGTTGTAAGGTTTAATTAGCTCATATTTTACTTACCTTCACCAGTGATGATTGATTGGCAAGGCCCCTATGCATGGTCCCTATGCATGGTATGAAAATAGTTACTAGGGAGAGGAGCTATTAGGAATCTGCTGAAACTAATTAAACATTATATTATTAGTTAAGCTATTTTACAACTTGAAATCCAAAGAATTATTTTGCTGTATCATTTTCTAAGAACAGACTTGTGAAATGTTGTGATTAAAGTATATAGTTGATTGGTAAATCATTTTTCATTGGTCTGTATCGTGACTATTATTTCAATTGTAGTAGATATATCCTGGATACATATTCATGAAGGAGTACTGTGTCATGCAGTATGCCCAGTTAAGAGTATTGTATCATTCAGTATAGTCCTAGTTTAGACCCTTGTCTTTTTATGTAAATGTATTATATCCAAGTTTCTTAAGTCAAGCAGTGGATAAATACTGACAAATTGAGTGTCTATCCCTATATCCAATTTATATATCTGAAAGTCATAAAGTGTATACTTTTTAAATAGTTTTTTTAACTTTTGTGAATATTTAAGGTATATTGCCTGTGTTGATTATAAAAGAATGAATTGCCTAAGTGCCTGAAAATTATTTCTTACAAAAAGACCACTAGTATTAAAGTTGTTTTAATCTGCTGAATGTTTATTTTTTACTTAAATCCCACTTATATTTATTGCCTTAGATTTAAGTTTATTTGTGACCTTTTTTCACCTAACACTTATATATTTCAGCTATGGTTTTCCCGGAAAATATTGTATGACACAACACTTAATGACGTTTGTTCGGGGAAACTTGTTTTTCCGTATGAAATGTTTTTGTAATCAATTCAGTATAGGTTTAAAAGTCAGTAAAATGACAAAATGTGGTATATAATTACGATCTTGTTTACATGTGTTTAAATTGTGACTTAGAATCACATAAGGAAACAATGCAAAATTAAAAATTAAATTATTTGTCATCACCATTAGGAGTGCTGTCGTTTAATTTGACTAGGAAAGTATAACTCATTAAACAGTTGAAACATTGAATATTCTGAAGTTACTGCAGTCTTATAGAAGTGAATTTCAAACGTTTGACAAAAATGATTCGAAATATTGTTGACCATTTTGTATCGTGTACACTATGTGGAGAACAGAGAAAGAAACCTCATAAAATGAAAAAGTAAGTAATTAAATTATATTATATAAGATTTATTATCAGTAATATCCTTTTGGATGACTATTACAAAGCGAGACTTTTGACCAGTATGTTGTCATTGATTATAAACAGTAATGATGTTCATTACAAGTTATAATATCACTTTCTGTAAACGGATAACCAAAGAAGAATTGATGAATTTGTCGTAATAGTTTTGGTGCATAATTTATTGCACTGTCCTTTCTGAACTGTAAAATTAAATTTATGCTTTTCGCACCAAATGAACCAAGTAGCTAATTTACCTAGCTCATTTACAAAAAGTTTCGCTAATTATGTATACCTAACTGAAATGTACTGGATGACACTTAGAATATTGCCTAATTATTGTTCTTTTAATATAAACCATAAAACATTAAATACTTATGTTTTAAATGAGAAACATTTTAAGTTTGTAGATTGGTTTTATTATTTTGTAAAAATTTAGATATTGCTAAGACTAACTTAGTTATAATAGTTACAGCATTTATTAACCTGTTGAACTATGAAATTAAATTCACACCTTAAAAATGTTGTTCATTAACCCAGTACAGTATCATAGTTCATTTACAAAATGTTTTACTAATTACTTATGCCTAACTGAAATGTACTGGTTGACACTTTGTAGATATTGTTTAATTGTTTTTCTCTTTAGAATATATAAAAATTTAAACATTTATTCACGTTTTAAATCAGAGAAGCATTTTAAATTTGTGGGTAGATATTATATTATTGTTGATATCATAGCTAAAAATATAGTTACATATTACCAGGACATAAAACCCTTTAAAATGATATGCATAATATTTGCCTTTAATCACACAGTATTTTTTTCATATTCAGTGTTTAAACTAGCAGCTTGGTTACATCATAAGCCAATATTGGGCTATAAAGATTATATAATAATTCATAAACAGGTTAATTAATTGATTAGTTCATGAGCAGCTGTTGTATCATAGTGGCAAGCTGCTAACATATTATTACAATAGGTGATACTACATACTTTGACAATGTCTTATAAATAGTATATGGGATCTTTTTATTATACATATACATGTATTATTTTATGCTTTTTATCACACTTTGTATTGAAAAATCAAAGTGTAATTTTTGATATTAAATTATTGCCTTTTGTTTAGAAAAGAATTGTTTCTCTTAAGGAAGTTATGCTGCTATTTTCACTTAATATAACAATCAACAATCTATTTACAGGGGTGTTACGGACATTTTGTACACTATAGAAAGTTTTTCAGTAGAACTTATTTTTACAAAAAAAATGGATCAATTTGTTTGTGACAAATCACGTTTACCTATATTTCTGATGGCGACAATATTTATTCATTTTTTATTATACTTAAACACAGCCATTAAATGCACATTAAAAATTGAGGTTAAGGTACTTAATAGAATGCATTTTATTATGTATAGTGAATGTTTTTAACTTGCTATACAGGTTTCTCCATTGGTGTATTTAGAAATTTGTTTATATAAGCAACTGATACCAATAAATACATTATAAAAGGTTAATTAGCGCTGCAAACCTCTGACTGCAATCAAGAAAGCAAGACTTGTAATAATCATTTCAAATAACTGAAGGTAAAGAAAGATGTTGAAGGCTCATGGTAAGTCACTGAGTACTTGGTTTTAGGTTTGTAGACAAACCAAATGCATGATGGCAGGACTATGCTCTTAAAAGATTACCCACTTTATATTTAAAGTTCATGTATATCTTTCTAGTTGTAATTAACGTTTTCTATAAATAGCCATAGTAATTAGCTCAATAATAAGGGTAGGTAGATATACCTTAGATTCATTACTATTGTGAGTTGTCTTAAATTGACTAAAGCTAAGCCCATGATGCACATGCAGTGTTTTGGTATTTTAATGGTTAAGTTAGTATTTGGTTCCTATGACAAAAAAAATCAATTTCAAATTGCCAACATTTTGTAATGTGACTAGATGGGGCATTCACTATATATACATCGAGATACTGGAAAAACAACAAATTTATTATGTATTTTATATACTTAAATGGAACACTTCTTCATATTAATTTGCCTTGCTGTTGATTGTATATTAAAATATTTGTCATAACAGTTAATTGCAGTACTGCAAATATTGAATAACTGACGTTTTACTAAATCTTATCAGTAACAGAAAAACTTGATTAGATAACATATATCTACTTGTAGGTAACATGTAGTACGTTTGGAATCTAATATTTCTGGGTAGTTTTAGCTACCTTGTATGAATTGTGTTATTGGATAAAATGCCACCTTGTGGATAAAGTGAGATTGGTACTATGCATTACCTGGGATGTATTATTGCTAGATATTTTGTCTCCACTGTTTTCAGCAAATGAATGTAAATGATGGTAATAGGGGCATGACGTTGTATTATGTTTTTTTTTAGATTTCAGTCTTTATTGCTATCATAATCTGAGGGCTGCATGCTATACCTTTACACTTGCTTAGATTTTGAAGTGCTTAATAGCATTAATTTGATTTCTTGCTGTGATTATTCATAGAGATGAATTCTACAGAAAAGACTTACATGTTCGGGTAAGATTACTATATTTTGTATTGCATAGTGGGAAAGTGGTGCCCAGACACTATAAGCAGTTGTGCTGTGCTTTAAAAGCTGAAAATAGGTACATTGATTGATTTGTTTCGGATGTTGCCTGTGTAGACAAAATTATTTAGTATGCAAATTTTTCGAGCAAATTTGATGTGAATTGGTTAAGCTATGATGATTTTGTTGTTCAAGATAATATACAAACCTTTTGTATGTATCAGTTCAACAGAAACTTGGAGCAACTTGTAGATATATTTGTTTACTGGTGTGCTAGAGATCTTATCTATATTTGTTTTACATTGGTTAGACACCCTTTATAAGAGTATTATCACTAATCCCATGTAATCTGCCCAGTCTGAATGCCAGGAGGTTAAACACCCATGAAGAAACTATCCAGAATAAAGTATTCATTTCATTAAATGCTATGTTTTGGTTTCTTGGATATCTGGCAGTCCAAGCATTGGTAAGTATAGGATGAATGCTTCCTGATAATTTTGGAATAGCCTATTAACCAGAAATGGAAGAAACACCATTAGCACTGTTGTATGATTAAACTGATGACATGTATTCTCATACCTTTCAAGTTGGCAAAATTTTGAACAGGAGATCTGGTACTTTCAGACAGTTTTCGATTGAATGCAATGGCAGTAAACAAGCTACAAAGCAAGAGTCTCTCTTGTTTACAACAGGAGATTTGGACAGCTGTGATTCTAAGAAAAAAAGTAGTAAATATAGAATTTTGTAATTTCTGTTTAATATTAGATTATATTTTAAATGCTTTGTCAGAGCTCAAAAGTTGTTTAAAAGTATCAGAAATTAATCATTTAGCTTCTAGCTTGTTTTGAGCAGCAGCATGTCATATATTATGCCAACAGCAATTAAAATTGATAGACAGTAAATGGTTAAGCAATATTTCTGGAGGCAAGAGAATAAATTTATTACTTAGTCTTGCATGTTCGCTGATTAAATTGTAATGATCCATGGTACTGAGTTGCACCAGAAAGCAGATACAGCTATGCTCATAATGAAGGTACAGCCATTTGGTTTATGGTCTTGTGGTGTTTTTCATGGTAATATTATTACTTGTTACTTATGGTTTTAAAGTGGAGAAAGATATGGATACTTTTTGAGCTAAAACAAAAATAATTCAAAACTACGAGAATTTTTTAATTTTCAGAGTTGTTATTAGATTTTTAAGTTATTAATAGAAATTCTTTCTAAAATATTTCATATTTTGTTACATAAGGTTGATTAGGGTAATTCTGATTGGTATTTGAGTAATTTTGTGTCATTGTATGTTCAGTTGACTGTGATGGGTTTATGTACATTATATGAATAGAAGGATTATAAAATGGGTTTATGTATTAGGTCTTCAATGATCCCAATGTTCTGTGATATTGTTTTATTTCAAACTATAAAAGTTCATACAAAGTTAATTACAATAGTACTAAAAATAAATAAAGTGCT
>JAOXYB010027746.1:0-15438 GCA_028565635.1 Phoronis ovalis
CATTTAATCCATACATTAATGAAGTTAAGACATGCCCTAAATTTTGATTGGGAAATTATCTCGGAAGATAAAGAACTTGGCAAAATATTCTCTAAGAAACCTATACTGGCATACAGAAGAGCAAAAAAACCTAACTAATTATCTGTGTAGAGCTTGCCTCAGACATATAATAGGCACTAAGAAAAGCACAAAGTTTATAATTTGCAACCAACGGTTTCAGAAGAAAACAAAAACTTTCAAAGAGATACTATCTGGAACACAAGAATAAACATTTCTCCTCTCAAAGAACTACTGAAAACAATGCAAGAGATGGACTCCTGATACAATTTTTTTTTTACTTGAAATTATTTCAAGAGAGAGTAAAGCTAACATACAATTTACAACAAACTATGTCTATCACAAGATTCTCTCAAGTGCATCTAACATGGGATGTGGCGATAACTATCGTTGTAAATGGAAGATGTGGCAGCTGTGGAGGCCGAGGTCATGGCGGCTGCAGTAGTGACAATCGATATGAATGTTACAACAATGAGTCCTGGCAGCCTTCTCTACCCCCTCGATCAGAGGGTTTGGCACCGGACTTTGAGTAAGGATCTCCTTCCTGCCTGAGGTAACAAGAACACCCAAGGCAAGGCAAAGAATCAGTTATGCACTAGCTTAGGAGAGTTGGCTGCAATCATTATATGACCATAATGGGTTTAGCCTTGCCTTCAAGTTTAACTGTGAAGGTGGGTTCTCGCGCTGTTAGAAGCCATGGCAGCACATCCAAGGGGTTTTATTGAGGGCTGGAACTGAAGCCCATAGTATCATTGCCAGTCACTTGACAGCTGTCAAGCAAGAGGCACTCAACTTAGTCCCAACAATGCAACCAGCTGCTGAAACTCAACCGGTAAATACAAGTACCGCACAATTGTTTTTGTAGTTAAACATTTATTGTAAAATATATTTATCAAATACAAAAAAATTAGAATATTTAGTATATAAAAATTTTGCAACCCAACTGAACATTCCATTTCGCTGTTATGCTTAGAAACCTTGAAAAATATGCAAATATAATCTCGATTTTACTTTCCCTGAAACAATTAAACAAATTTAAAAACTAACAAACATCTAAAACATTCAAGTACGCAAATTTTGTTTTTCCTAAATCCATTCGGATTCCATCCACAGAGCGATGGAGCCGCATAAATAGGTAGCTCCATCCTGATTCATCATGGATTATTCAACATACAATTCACTGTTTTTTTGATAAAAATACTTGCAGGATATCGAACTATCGAGAAGCAGTAATAATGCTCTTTCATGTTGTAAACAATATGTACTTAAGGACACTAGTTTGCCATAAAATGAAGATACTCCTTGAATCAGTATCCTTTAATGAGGGGAGTGTATACTTTTTGCGTGAACAGTTAATGGGCTGTTTTCTTAGATGGTGAAAGCAGCTGAAATTAGCTGGTGAATCATGAATGAGTTCTTTTATGCAAACTGTGAATGACTGAGTTTTATAGCGTGATATAGATTTTAAAATATGACAATTTCAGGCGTGAATGGTGAATAAAATACATAACTGCGAACAAAGAATAGTTGACAAATCGAAATGTTTTACCTTCACTCTACATTGTAACTATGCATTAGGGAAAAAAATTGTTCATGGTAGTTTGCATTTAGAGGTAGAACAACTCTACACAAGACAAGAGTCAAATCAAAACAACATAATACTGTTGACTTGTAGGACCTTGTGAGTCTTGCAGTATATATTTATGCATTTTACAGTCATTCAATACAGTTTTAAAATATATATAGCAGATATGCAGTGGCGTATTTACCATCAGGCATGGAAGGTGTGTCCCTTTCCCAAAAAAATTATGAAATTATTTTGAATATTTAATTGTAACTAACAATTATAATAAATGTTTAATAAATGTATATAAAATATTTTGGATGTCCCTTGAATCGCTTCAAATTTTATTTTGCTTGTAAAAAATCTCCCTCCTAAAAACATTCATTTGTCAGTTTGTACCTCTGTAAAGCTAAGGTTTAACACCATAATGCTTACTATTGTACATCTTGTACGAATGAGTAATCCTGTATCTGAAACAAATGCACATCCCCCTATCACAAAATCCTGGATCCACCATATGAGACATACAACAGATCCATTTATTGATTTTATTTATTAGCTTTTATTTATGTATGTATGCAATTAAAACAATTATTTTACGTCTTATAAATATATTCTAATTAAATTACAATTAAAGGTACATGACACATATTTATTTATATACAAAACTGTATCCGAAAAAAATGTACGTCCTCCTATCACAAACATGGTCACCAATCGGCCATATTGGAGGTAACCCATGTCAAAATTAAGCCTGCCAGATTGGCAGAGGAACATTTTAATTATAGCACTGTGTATAATGAGTTATTTCCTAAAAATTCTAGTGAGAAAGATCTTGAGATGTGTTACCAAGTTTGACTGTTATTCACTTTGCTAATTAGGTACAACATATAATTGCAGAAAAGATGATATGAATATACTTATATTCTAAAATTATCAAAAATATTTCTAGAATTATTGCTTTTAATTTGCTACCATGGTTACATGATTTTGTTGCATTAGCCCATCAGTCTAGGCTCCATATACAATGGATTTCCATAAATCTCTTGCTGTACTATGTCCCACTGCAGAAGGTTATTGCTTAGAATTTAGAACAAAGCTTCTTCTTACTTGGTACAAGGTCTGAATCACTGATTTTAGAGCAATCTACAATTAAAGTGCAGGGATAATTATCCCAATTTTTCCAGGTAATTTCCTATAATCAACAAAATCATTAATGTTGTTGTTTTGGTATTGATGTGTAAACGGAATTATATAGTATAAGAAATGTTGTGTAATCGGAGAGACCAGTTGTTCTGTAGATTCTGAAATATCCCAAGTAGGTATTCCCTATTATTTTAACAAGTAGCATATCAGTGCACCTACACATGGGCTTTACCAGACCGGTTTATTATTTTGAATTTTCTTATATTCTACACATAATTAATTGGTATAGTCAGTTATAATAATGGAAGTATAACTCATAAACATAACCTTAAACATTTAAACTGTGAAATATCTTTGAGGTTAAAAGTATTACAAGCAAAATAAAATTTGAATCGAAACAAAATTCAGAACAGCAGACATTTCCAAGAATTTTTCGTTGCTAGGTGTAGCATGAACTTTCGGTGACCCAGTCCTTCATTGCGATGTGTTGTCAATCCATGTCATTTAATCTAATAAGCTCACAAAACTATAACCTTCGTGAATCTACTTCGAACTGTCTACTCAACGCTTCATCTGTTTGGAAAGTGGAGAAATGTGGTTACATGAAGTGCCCTATCAGGAACAAGCATCGTCACCAGTCGGCCATATTGGAGGTAATCCATGTCAAAATTAAACCTGACCTGCATTTGACCTGTATTTAGTCTGTATTGAATACGAAGTTGATGGGATAAAAACTGAAGCTGTTATTACAGTATGAGACAACGAATATATTATGGAGGACGACAATGCCATGTACAGGGTGGTTGTATGAACATTTCATTGCGTGAGAAAGGCATAAAAAGGAGATTAGCTATTATTTTGAGTTTGATGGTGCTGTGACTTTCACAATTACTTTACATGAAATTATATTTTTTTTAACAAATTCATCAAGATTTGGACAGTTTTGACAAAAAAATAATAACATCTAGAAATTCATAACTTGTTTACCATATCTACCAAACTAGTTTTTAAAGCAGCGACCTACAAAAGATCATAGGAAATAATTATTGTGATTCTGGGCAACTTCAACAATGCTGACATCAGATCTTGACATACCATATAATATATTTCTACCTTAAAGAATGCCTACCTGATTCACAGCATTTGGGTTAGCTTCAAATTTCAATAACACTTTTACTTGATCATCATCTCCAGCTGCAGATGCACAATGCAGAGCTGTCCAACCACTCTAAGAAGAAAATATGTCAGTATCAGCATATTTTTGTCTGAGATTCTGCATAATGACCAAAGCAAAAGCAAAATATGTGACATGCTGATACTCTTAGAAAAGCATTCCAAGTCACAGAGAAACATACATGCACACATGCACATACATGTACAGAATAGTTACATAGAGGAGTAATTTAAGTTCTTTAAATGCAATGGCAGATGCTGTCACATCCCTGGGGTCACATCACATCACATCACAACACATTGCTGCTTGTATGTGTGGTCTGTAGCCCCCTTTTGTAGCTGGGCAGTACAATTTGTGAAGCAGTTCCACCAGAATTTAAAAATGTCACAGATTCTGATCGGTATCTGAACCACTTTTCAAGGCCACTTTAAGGTCCCATCTATCCTATTACACCCAATGATTTTATAGTCTAGATAAATCCGCCATTGAATCATCCAGCCAAGGCTTTGTTTCTCCAGAAAGTGGCACAATGTGACATGCCTTCTCAAGAACAAACATGGCAACTAATCAACCATATTAGAAATAATCCAGTACAAATTGTACAAAATCCAGTAAATCGAAAATCTGACCTGTACTTTGATTTTACTTGCCCTATACTGAATATGAAGCTGCTTAGATAACTAGAGGTTTGCTTTTGCAGACAGATGCCCACAACAGTGAAGTAGTTTGAAAGTGATTACTCTGTGCATCAGTTTTCAAGACCTGCGCAAAAACCACTTGAAAACTGAGGGAAAATGTCAAATTTTCAGATCATTAAGTAGAACCACCTTTCAAGTCATTCTAAAATAACATCTACCCAATAACACCCACACATCTCTGGCCTTCATAAATCTACCTTTAAATCCTCCAATATATAGCTGCCAGTCAGGCACATTGGAAGTGATTATATTTACAATCAATGCTGACCTCTAGTTTGGCCTCAGTTTTCCTTCTGGTTTAAAACAAATCTATGTTTATCAGAGTTTTCAAGCTACATACAAAAAGAGCTAGAAGTAAAAAATGCTGAAATTTCAGATTGCCATTTGACTACATGTTCAATGTCATTAGAAAAAAACACTTAGCATAAAACAAATTGATGAACTTCTTATACTATGACGTACTGTCTCGGGAACCAACATGTCACCAGTCGGCCATATTGGAGATAAAACTGAACATGTATTTTGTTGTATATTTATACTTTAACAAAATTAATATGCAATTGATCCAATAAAACTAAATCTGTTATTGGATACTATCCAAGGGAACAAACATGACTGCCAGTCAGCCCTATTGGAAGTCATCCATGTGAAAGACAAACTTGACCTATAATTTGGCCTCTTGTCCCTGCGATCTTTCTATATGTATCAAAGTTATCAAGATTTGGGCAAAACAATTTTGATGACTGTGAAAAAAGGCCAAATTTTCGGATCAATGGTTGATCCACTTTACAAGATTGTTGAAAGTACACTTAACCTATAACCCACTTATCTATAGCCTTCTCAAAAGCTCTTCAAATTTCCCAGGCAGCGCTTCATCTTTAATACAATGGACGTAGCGATCCAGAACAATATGGCTGTCAGTCGGGAATATTAAATGTGATCAGCTCCCATTTACCATTTGATTTAAAATCTCTGAATATATCAGACTTTTCAAGATATGGGCAAAAACAGCATGACAGCTGCAAAAAAATGCCAAATTTTTGGATGATTGTTTGACCACCTTTTCAAGAGCATTCTAAAATACCACCTAGCATATAACACTGCACCATCTCCTTCAGCTCGGGTTTCCGGAAACAACATGGCCACCAATTGGCCATACTGGAGCTGAAGCACTTCCGGGTCCTGTATTTAGACCTATATTTATGCATGTCCAAATATGCAACTGACCCATTAAAACCTAAAACTGTTATCTGGATACTATATATGGGAACACACATAGCTGCTAATTAGCCATGCTGAGAATGATCCAAGTCAAATTTAAAATTTCGAAAACAAACATGGATGTCAATTGGCCATATTGGAAGTGAACTTAAAACTGACCTGCACTTTGACTTGTATAAACCCAGTACCGAATATGAAACTGATCCAATAACAATTGAAGCACGCAAGTGAAATAAGGAGTAATTCTGTATTTCAGCACCACCTGGTGGGATTATTTTATTAAATAAGCCGTAACTTTAGTAATATGAGCTTCATTACGTTGTTTTTGACATTATGTAGCTTTTCCAAAATATGTGTAACCTTCATTTATTTCCCAGTTGAAACAGTTTCCATGGAAACATAATGCAAGACTGCAACTTTTTAAGTGAATGAAAAGTGGATGTCTTTCAAATACATTTCCCCAGCCTTAAATACAGACAATGTTTACATTTTTTTACGTAAATGCAAAGTACTATAGTAATGTTATATTACTCAAAAATACCACGACAGTTTTTAATTTACTGGTATTAAAAAGTTAACGCAGAAAAATGGATCATTATACGCGTCGTAAGTGGCATTATTAGAGTGCTTTTGCCTTTTTATTCAGAAAGGATCGTAAAATAAATCAAGGACGCTGCATAAACTAAACAAGTTACTCAACAGGGATTACTTACATTAATTCAAGAAAAAAAATATTCATTTAGGGGTGGGGATTTTATGTTTTTGATAGCCGGAAGTACTTTCTAAAATTTTCTGCCAGAACTCTTTCGTGTAACGAGACAGATAACTGGGCAATTTGCGCGTTATAATTCAGATTGCATGATTATGTAACAAATTGAACAGACGGTACTGAGAATCCTATTATAAGATATCAGCATAGCCCCAAAAATATTACTTTAAAAACATGAGTTCATTTTGCGAAAATGAAATAAAATCATTGTTTACTAGCCGGTTATATGATGTATCAGCATTAATGGTGAATTGTCATAAAAATACCAAGGCAGCAGAAACTACACTTCTTTATTTTCGACAGAGACATAATATTTATAAGCCAGTTTTTGTGTATATTACATTAAATTTTATACAATTGTAAATGACATGAACTATTAAATATATCAGCTTGTTTTACTTTTTAATCATGACTGCCATTTTATAAACCCTGCACGATCCATGCAAAGTACATAAACAAAATAGTTTAAAGATTAAGTTAAGCATTGTAATATTATGCAATATTATGTATGGATACAAGAGAAAACTTAAAATAACATTGTACGATATTTTAACTACTGGAGGTATTATAAATTTCTTTTAACTGATAGGCGCAAAGTGAAATTGCTATTCACTTTTCCTTGCTAGAATCCAAATGAACTCTTCAGGCACAAAGCGAATGCAATCACTTTTCCGTATCAGCGGGTACAACATGAGCTAAAATCCATAGCAAGCACAAGGTGTGATGTAAGGCACTCTTCCTGAGGTAATTTCCTAGGCACAGAGCGCTCACACACACATTTCCATACCACAGATTGTTTAAACATACCACATTAACCCATCCCAGTTATTAAATTTTCTCTAGTGTAATCATTCAAAGATACTGAAGTAAACACAGAATGTATGAGCTATCTTGTAATACAATGTAATATAATAACATTAACTAAACATCCTAAAAAGTCATTTTTTGCCTGGTGTTGAAGTGTTTTAATTGCAGCAATTATTTCTTTTAAGTTATTATCTGTCGTATTGGTGAATGGATTCACATCAATAAACGGGAGTAAAGAAAGCTAGGGAAGAACTTGAATCGTCATAGGAATCTTCGGTTTGAATAACACTATTTTCACTTTGTGCTGAGAGTATTGAGTTGTTTATTTCACTATGCCGGTCACTATGTTTGCTTTCTCCTTCTCCTTTGCCTATATCTCCTTTTGGATTCTACTGTGTGCTTTCCCAAATCTGTAATGTGTAAAGATCAATGTTAATTTCCCTGTACAACTTGTAAACATAAAGGGTGTCAAGGCACCATGCATGCCACTTTTATCCGATTTTACACGTACCACTAAAAATAATTCATTCATTAACTATGAAGTATAAAACGGGGAATATCAAAGAATAAAGCACCATTTAATGAATAAAATGGTAAACCAAAAACAGACATATGACAAGACACCAAAATATGTTGTGTTTTCTCTGAAGCTGCATAACTAATAAAAGTTACTATTTACTCCCAGCATTTGCAAGACGAGAAACTTAAAAAAATCTAGTACCAACCTGGAAAACTTCCTTTATTCAATTCGTTTTTCAAATTCGGTTTCTCTAAAGCAAGGTAGCAAGCAATATTACTAATAACGCGTTCAGCTCTAAGACTAAACTAATGCTATATTTCCTGCGTTCTTAAAGAGAAAACGCACAATTTTTCTGCGAAATCTAATGTGGGTATCATAAATTGTACACTGACTGCAGGGTTTTAAGAGGTAAATCGTAGGGGAGTGCTGTACCAGTTGCACTGTTCTCATATTATCTGTTTGTGCCCTTGATGTTGGTAATTCCTGTCAGAATTTCATCGTTTTAGTTATGAATGCTACTCTGTTTATGATAAGTAGCACTGAAACAAGATTTATAATATTTTTTTTCTTTTTTGATAAACATTCGTACCCCTTCAGTTATATATGAGGTACTAAGAGTGGAATTGTCTGCGTTTAATTAAATCGTTCACAGGGAATCATTGAGTGTTGCAAACATATTTTAAAAACCTCCTGTTTGATATACCGATAATTAAATTTGGCCCTAAAACATGCAGACGTTTAAGTTTCAATATTAATCTGCTGTTTACAGTATTTGCTTAAAGTTTACAAACTGGCTAGGAAGTAGCAGATATAGTCATCTTATTATATAATACGATATAAGTTGCAAAGTTACAGAATCATTGCTATATTATCCCGTTGTATATTATCTTTTGAAATATATATCCAGCGCATGTACAATATTTATATAAAGGTTATAATAATTGTTAAAACGAAACAAATTTTAAAATATTGGGCTCGGGAGTTATTTAGGCTTAGTTAACTGAAAACCAAACACTCCAGACAGAAATATCAAAGAATATAGCACCGTGAGGCCTAATGTCTGGGCTCACTGGAAGAGCTGTCGTATTTATTTTTTGACAGGATTTGATAATATAATCATTCTGTATATAACGAAAACTATACAGATATTCATATATACGTCTGGGTATCAAATAAAAAGTAAAATAATGTTTAGATCATGGTAGACCCTGATTCTAAAATCAAGTTAATAAAGTTATGTTAAACTTGAAGTTCTTTTATTAATCAGGCAGTGTAGGAAATATAGTTTTAAGGGTTAAAAGGCTCGTTTTAATGTATTTAAAAATAATATATTAGGATTAATGGGCAAACTATTATTTCCGCTAAATGCAATATTTTGGCAAAGTTCTATATATGACATGTTCAAAATGTCATTGGGTTAAAAACCTTACAGGTTTGTTAAAATACAGATGTTTAAATTTAATCACTGGTTAAAAAGTCCCATCGTATGCATGTTTCCAAAATAACTTTATCAAGTGCTTACCGTATTTTAAAAATGTACCTCCTACACCGACGGATTTAAGTTAAGTATGTAAAATCCCGTGAATACTTGTTTATAAAAATGCACAAAGATACGTTGTTACCAAATATCGTTATTTTATGATACATATTCGACATTCATATATTCTTTCATACATAAAACGCACTAGATATATGGCTTTAAAGATTAGTAAAAATTTTCTTTTATACTTTATTCATGGTCTGTAACCTTTACATTTTACAATCTAAAGGTCAAAGAAACAGATTGAACATTAGAAATCAGAATTCTGAAGTCCTCTGGTTCTGCTCTCTCAGATTTGCTGTGATTTCCTACCAGTGCACCAGTATCCCGCAGAGATAACGATTCTCACTTTCCTACTAGGAATCATTAATCTGTGCAATTAAACCTAGTCGATCTTATGTAACATAATTAAATAAAAAAGTATACATTTTTTGTAATTTTATTGTACTGCAATGTTCTTTGAGCTAAGAAATTATTGTGAATACGTCTTCGAATTTTTAAAAATGAAGTTTATTTGTTGAAATTACGAAAATATGTATATTTTAAATGAAGACTGTCTGGGGAACAATTGTTGTAGGTTGTACTGAACATTTTGAATTGTATTAAAAAGGACTAAACCGAGTACTGAACACACACTTGCTACCTTGGTCACCGTATTACCATGAAAGTAAGATCCGGGGTGGGTTTCTCGAAGATGTCTTTCGACATGCGCGTGTCTTAACGTGTATCGTAAAGTTTTAAGTTTAAATTTAATCATAAACACATCGCAATGTTAGAGTTATATTACGATGAATTTCAAGAAATCCATCCCGTCTTACTATTGAATAAGCATTTCAAGAATGCGTAGAACTAGAAATATTAATTCAACAAGAGTAATATTCATTTAATTTGTTTATGTTACTTACAATATATGTGAATACATTAACGTAATAATATATTAAAACAGAAAACGCAACTCTGAATATCTAATAATAAGTGATCGTTTCACTTCGAAACGTTTAGTGTACAGAGTAGAACCTGTATTTCAAAAATACTTAACAAACAGACAAGACTTAACATTAATAAAACAAATTTAAGCCATTCAATAAATTAATTATAGCACATTCCTACTGTCTTGTCCCCAGGTCTTGTCATAAACCAAAGCCTCAAATTAGATGATTTTGGCGGGTGATCCGGATGCCAAAATTATATTCTTTGTATCCTTCTTGGAGTAAAACAGCGATGTTAGTCAAAACCAAAGTAAAATATGGATTACTGTAAATTTTACAGAGTTATTTCAGAAGCCAGGATCCAGATGTCCTGGGTCAGAAATCGGGATATAGTCTGCATACTGTTTGTTTTTAGGCTAACAGCGCATGCGCATCGATTCAAAACAAATGCCACGACCAGTAATGCAGGTCAATCGGACATTGCTGTATATTACTAGTATAACGGAATTATTAGTCTTCGATTAATTAAAAATGTAGAAAATTATTCTAAATCTACGTGAAATTGTCCTTGATTGAGTTTAAGAAGTTTAAATAGCTGATTGAAAAATGATCTGCAAACGCATTTCAGAAAAATTTATTTATCGTCGAATCACAAAACTGACGGTACATATAAATACAAAGTTGCCTTATTTCACTTGCGCAGTTATTTCTGTAGTTTGCTGCTTAGCATTAAAAATTATAGATGTTTTATAATTGATAAAAATTTATATCACACTCCAGAAAATATTCCAAATCAAGGATTTAACAGGAAGCTCCAAATCTATAAAATAATTACCCCACCACAGATCTGTTTTAAACCAATAACAGTTTTCTACAGTTAATATGTTAAAGAAAAAAGAAGTGAACAACAAGAATGAAACAGGTAATAACTGTTATTAATTTTCCAAATTTTCAGGGAATGACTGAATAAATAAAGTATAAAGTTCTCTTTATGGATGTGTATAAGACCACAATTAATTTTTCCATCCATTTCAGTAGTAAAATTTTTTTTGTAATATCTTGTTGGTGTTTTACCAAATAAATTTTACAGTCACAAATCAAAGTAATTATGTTTCTAGTCTATATTTAAGTTTTTGTGTTGGCATGGCTAATAAACTTTTGCCATAGTTGATGGTAAGCCACCTGGTGAGAAAATACAGAAATTAAACACAGTAATTGTCAAGGTTCCCCTGCACAAAAGGATACCCTCATTTTTTTCCAAGGCAGTGAAACTTTGATTTCCATGATTTTGAGCAAAATTACTCTACCTTTTAAATAAAAATGATCACCACAGCCAAACCCAAACAGCTTGTTAATGTGTCAGGCACCAACTGGTTTACATATGTCTTATTCAAAAGAGCTAAAATGCTTTGATAACACTTTTAACACCAGTGGAATTATATAGTTTAAGTATTATAATGCGTAGCACATGAAAGACCATGAATACAAAACAGATTTACCCAACAAAGAAGATCCCTTAGTCCTATTCAAAGAAGGTATGTCAAATGAATGGCAAATTCACTTAATACAACTGAAATTACTTGCACATTGGATTTCTAAGAATCCAAGGAATAATGCATTGTACTGTACAACACATACACATACACATGCACACATGCACTACACACTTTAATTGCCTCATTGCAGTTAATCTGTATTTTGTATTTTGAAGCATGTAAAATACTTTATCGTCATGCAAATCATATGATCACCTGACCATGCAAAAAATAATTGGGAAACCATGTTAATAAGTAATTTCAAAATAATTGAAACTAATTTAAAAAGGAGTTAATAAATTAATTTTAATAATTTAAAATTGAGATCCCTCTATGACACTTCACCTTAGTACAACTCCCTTTTTCAGACTAATCACACCTGCTATTTTGTCTGTTCCCATTATTTTAAAATAACCTACCGTATCCTTAACATTTGGATCAGACTGAAACTCCAGCAACAACTGTAGTATTTCTGTTTGTCTGCTCCATGCTGCATAACTCAGTGCTGTATTGCCATTACCATCCTGTGTGAAAAATGCTACATTAGAACTTTGTTAGTTAACACTTTCAGTTAATTAGTCTAACAAGAGCAACTTATTAGAATAAATATGCTTTCAAAGTCACAGTTAGTACTAACAAATGTTACAGACACTTCACAAACCTAACAAACTCTAACAACTTCAACTGAACTTATTTTAATAATTTGTATAAGAGTTCAAGAGCACTATCAATTTTTAAGTACACGTCAAAAACCAATAAGTGTCATGTTGCCATAATACACTATAGGAAATTGGGCATATTGTACCATTTTTTGCATTATCCTTTTTCCGTCAGATTTACAGGTACTTTATTAGATTTTACTATTAAAGCCTGTTCATGGCGTAAATCTCAATTTTTAGTTCCCTTATAAAATGTACCTGGAGAAAAATAAATTGAATTGTAAAATAAGAAAGTTATAACCAGTTCAAGTCGGGTGAATCTGATAGATTATTGTCATATCAACATCAGCTTAATCAGAATAAATTATTGTTATTACATAAGTAATCAAACAACAAATTATGTATAACATGCCACTGATGGAACTCCAGCACTGAATCATAATTATTATGCCCGATTTTATTCTGCACTAATAGGGAGGAGGTAGGGGTCCCCCCCAAGATGCAATGCTCGCACTTAAAAATCAGCAATGTTCGCTGCTTGCACTTAACAAGAAAAATTAATAACCAAAAAAAAAAAACGGTTGCCAAAAAATCGACAAGCAAAAAACACAAAACGAAAAACGTCGACAAAAAAAAATAGTTAAAAAAATTAGAACACAAACAAAAAAATGGTGACCAAAAGACACTGCTTGTTGCTCGTGCTTAACAGACCAAGACAATGCTCGTTGCTCGAACTTAACAGACCCCAATGCTTGCTGCTCGCGAAAACTCCCTATAACCCCCAATAGGGGACAGGTTGATGACTCAAAAACAAAGTTACTGTTAATCATTTTTAAAAACCCATTCAAATACACACAATGTCATTTGACCTGTATTTACTCTGTACCAAATATAAAGCTAATCAGATAAAAATGATTCATAAGCAGTTATTGTGAGTCAGAGAAAGTGTTATGCACATTAAAAAATGTCAAAGATTCGGATCGGCAATTTACCCATTTTTCAACATCATTCAAAAATCCCACATGGCCTAATACACCCACCCATAAATCATTCTTCAAATTGTCCAGTTAATGCTTCACATTTCCAGGACATGCTACAATGTGCTGCTGTCCTCTCCATGCTGCATAACTTTCTGGACAGTGGTACAATGTAACATGCCCTCTTGGGAACAAATATGGCCACCAGTTGCCTATATTGGAAGTAACACAGGTCAAACTTACACCTGCCATGCATTTGACATGAACTGACTAAGTAATAAATAAGAAGCTGACCTGATAAAACTGATGCTGTTATTGCGAGACAAAGGAAGACAACAATGAAATATTTGCCCATTTCACTGTGTGAGGTCTCCACTCCATAAAAAGTATCAAAAAATATCAAAGATTCCAATCAGTATTTGACCTATATTTCTATATATATATATATATATGCATTACTGCTTACTGCTTCCTTATATATTCTCTGCTTCCAGGAGATAGAAAGTGATGGCAGATGAAAAGCCTGTTGTTGCAGGAGTTACACACGCCAATCCAACAGATATCCTACCCCTGTCACCAGCATTGGGAGAGATGAGCAACAAGCACATAGTGAAAGTTTCAAATACATCACTGAGTATGTGGAAAAAAATATAATACAAGATTGCCATGTTGAGCGAGTGATGATGTTAAAAGAAAAGTACCTGTTGTAGATGCAATTAAATTTCCCAGAACAGTACAACCCCAATTACAAAGAACAAAATCTTAAAGTAAAACTGATGAAACATTTTGGAAACAAGATAACGTTTTGGGCCCCGAACTTCAGAAGTTAATTGGTATACTTTGGAGAAATTCCTACAGGACAGGCTGCTAAAGTTGGATTTGAAAAAGCTTCTTCAGATGAAAGAAGACTTGAAGAGGCTGCTATTTTACTTCGTCAAATCATCCTTGATGCATTTAAAGATTCCTTAAAAATGCCATGGCCACCATCTTCAAGTTTTCTGTTGTCACAATTGGAGAGACTGACAAGTTTAATTGGTCGAGACATTTGTTATGCTGTGTGCAATGGCCAGTAGAAATACCAAAACATGTTCTTCTGGGAATGACAGGCAAGTTACCTGGCAGCGATGAACAAGAGCAATCTACAGTTGATTACATGTCACCAATCAATTCATCCATAAATTAAAATGCCACAGTACAAGAAGTCTTAAGAATATCTCAACTAGCTACAAACCAAGTTGTTCAGAGATACACTATTGTCACTTTTGACCTTGCAGTTGCTAAGAAAGCATATGCACTCGTCTGGCAGTATCCTCAGCAATACTAGAATATGATTATCCGAACAGGAGTATTTCACTCACTGTGTTCATATCTTGGTGCTGTGGAAAGATTTTGCGTGGATTCGGTTTTGAGGATACACTTATAAAATCAGGCATTTTCGCAAGTGGTTCAATTGAGAAGGTGATGTCCGGAAAACACTACAACAGTTGCATGAGGATTCACAAGTTAGTTTTAGAAGCCCTGGAATGGGGTCTGTTTAAGGCATTTGAAAAATCGTCTGGTACAAGATTACTGGTTCATACCACACAGAATGACTGTATGGAGATTGTCAACAATATGTCGAATGCATCACTGGCAGACACGGCCATGAAAGATTCTTGTAAAGACATGACAAATCAGTGATTGTGAAATGCCTATATTTCGACCCCTGGAGCGGAAACAGCATGATATCTAATTATAATCTTAACATAATCCTGCAATTACTTTGTACTTAAAATAAATACTCACAGTATTTGTGTAAATCTGAGTTTTTCATGATGTTTTTTGTAAATTTCATGAAATTTC
>JAOXYB010027757.1:0-15437 GCA_028565635.1 Phoronis ovalis
GGTAAGAGCCAAAGTACCCTCCGGAGAAAAATTAAACATGAAGATACCCTCCGGATAATTAGTGCTTACAGGGGGGGGAAGAGGGCACAGGGTCCTGGCTAAATCCAACACAACAGGCATTGAACCACGTGTGCTCTGCTATCTATCTGAATCTGAGCCGTTTCTGAGACTAAATATTCTCGAGTGGGACATTCATATTGTGCGTACAGCCTAAACAAAGGCCATGACTACTAACCATCTACGAAACAGTAAAGGGTCTTTTTTAGCAGATACCAAAGGAACATTTTTAGGAAACTCACCTTTGCCGACATCTTGGGCACATATACGAAACGTCCACTAAGAAACTAGTACTACCACAAGTCATGTATGACCTGAGGCATCTGGTAGTGATGACGTCACCATTTTGTGCGTAGCAAAGATTGAGGACCTGAGGTTATACTTTATTTTTCCAACGTATTTTAAATGCAGACTTACATATATGTATATGTATGACCCCAGGTTATCAGTCTTTTAATAAGAAAGAATCACGTCACCGTATCTTACAAGGTAATATGACCTGAGGTCATATAAGACCTGCGATATTTTCTTAGTGGACGTTTTGTATCTCTGTATTTGCATGCATGGACAGGAAGTAGCGTTTAAGCATGCGTAAGTAGATATCAGAAATGTCGACCCCAAACAGCCGGGGTAAATCATTCCGCAATAAATGGTCAATAGACTTTTCGTCCAGGTACGTAACTTAAAATCTTTGTCAGAATCGCAAATTACAAGATGGTAGAAATGATACTCAAAATTCAAGACTGGATTCTTTACCGAACGCAGGCTTATAAAAATTAAGCCTATAAATTATAATGTCATAAAACTCATAATATTTACTATAGAGTATAGACTATAGTCTATATTCGGGTCTATTAAAGTATTAAACTCTAATAATGACTACTAACTCTGGGTACTAACTTCACTAACTTAATTACAGTTCAATCATTTATCATAAAAGGACTTATAATCATACTTAGGAGGCCGGTCTTTCCAGCCTTTTTTCAAAAATTAGTACACTTATAAATATAATGGAATAATTGAAATAATAATGGATTAATGATAGTCCTGCAAGCATGACCCTTACTTATGGACAGCCTACAGCTTGTCCGTAAGGGTCATGGCCGGCTCATATCTCAGATAGGCCGAAGTTCGAAAACACTTACTTCTCTATTAAATTCCACCAAAATGTTTGCTTCTGCCTATTCCTTGACTACTCCGCATCTTATATTCCCGTATTCAAATAACTTAATCAATGATTCAACAGCACATCAGCATAAAATCCAAAATGCGCAGATGATGGATGATCAAAAGCCGGCCATGACCCTTACGGACAAGCTGTAGGCTGTCCATAAGTAAGGGTCATGCTTGCAGGACTAGATTAATGAGTGCTAAAAAGTACTATTTTATATGTGTGAGTGATCTCTGTTATATACGTATCTAATTTTCACATTAAATCACATGAGGTCTACACAGGTGAAAACTTATCAGTTATGTAATATTATTGAAATCAGTTTCATTCATAAATATATTTTTATCTCTGGCTCACTGTAATAATGTGGTAGTCGGTGATACTATAAACTATGCTTATGACTATGGATGATGTGCATGTGTCGCGTTTTGTAACTATAACTATAAGGTTCTTGCATCAGGGCTCACTATACAAACATTAAACAGTATGCACATCTTTAAACGTTTGAACTTAAAGCTAACTAATAATTTGAAGTAAGTGTTATAAATTAAATGTGAATTTTAGATATGTTAACAGCTCGGTGTCACTACACACATTGTGGATTAATCTAGGATGTAGACACTAAATTAAAGTCATAATTAAATGTTGACACGGAATATTAATAATTTTAAAATGACTGAACTAATTATTATGACTCTATAGTATGATTTATGAAATTATAACTTTACAATGTTTCTGACAACGGGCTCACGGGATGACAGTCAAAATAGTTGGGTATGCATGTAATAATAATTATGAGAAACAGGATTAAAGGATGAATCTTTCAGCATTACACTGGTCATCTAGTACTCCCTGAAAAGGGTAAAAACAACTCAGAAATCTAGCAAAATAAAAAAAAATTTGGTCCCGAAAATAATAATAGGGTGTATTTTTACTACCCAGTCTAAAAATGAAATACAACTAGTAGTTTTCAGATATCTGTTTGTTTAGAGAAAGATGCCTAAACTCTGGGACTAATGTAACTAAGTATAACTTAGTTACATTACTCCCAACAAAAGTATGGTTGTTCCTCATTTTAATTAAAAAATCCCATAAAGGGTATAAATTTTGAGCTCTAGGTCCCAAAAAGGGTACGAATTTTAAACTCACAGGTCACATAACAGTTCCCAACTATTCTCTTGTAATCCCCCAGGCGGACCTCATTGTACCTCATTTATAACTTATATAGTTATCTGTTTATTTTAGAATGTAATATCTTTTTTGAATTCGAAATAATTCTTTTATTTATTTCCTAAACAGATCCCAAAGAGGTGCAGGCCTTCTAGACCCAGTTGGATATAATAGTCTCGAGTCGAAGTCAGGAAAAGACCCAAATAAAGATAAAGATGCAAATCCTCAATTATTAGTTAAGGTAATGGCTTCACTTAAAATGTATTTTTTTCTGTAAATACTTTTCTATTAAAATATTGCATTTTTTTCTTATTATTATATGAAAATGATGTGTCAAATTAAAACACAAATGATAATGCACATCAAATTCATAGATCCATGGAAACTGTGATGAAGAAATGGAAGTGGTACCATACGAATTGTGTTTATTAGCTGTTGGAACATATCTGTAGCACAGTCTTTTCTGCTAAGGGTATTGTATTCTGAATCATATACCCAACTTATTCATATTATATGTGCTCCTCTTTATATGTTATCTTCTACAATATTTTAGAGATCCTGGGATATTGCATTGGGCCCAATAAAACAAGTTCCAATGAATATATTTATTATGTGGATGGCTGGCAACACGATATCAATATTTCCTATTATGATGGTTGGAATGATGTGTTTCAGACCTATACAAGCACTTCTCGGTTATCAACCAGGTTAGAAAATGATGCCATGTTTAATAATTACCATTATGGAATCACAATTTAGGAACATTTTAACATGAACACAAACAGTTGCAAAAATGTCTGTAAATGCAATTTGCAATCTTTCCCTCAAAATGCAGATTGTATGTACAAGGTGTTTCACATTCCCAAAGATATTCACAATCCATATTTTAAATACATCTTGCTAGTGTGCTGAGAACTGCATGGTTTTTCATTCAATTGGGTTGGTGACAGTAGTGCACATGGATCGTGTAATTTACTCTTTTCCTTCAGATTTCCTAAATTGTAAGTTTTACTGTTTGTAAGACTTACAGACTGATACTGTAAGTTTTGTTTTAAAACTCACTGTAAACTCAAATAGATCATTGGAAATTATTCAGAATGCTTGATTCAGCTTAATGTAAAGGTTTTAAAAATAAAAACTACTATTTTTGCAGTATTAAGTTCTTATATGCTTCAAATTTAAGATCTAATCCCGATGTAAAGCCTTATGTTTGTAGTGGTGTCATAGTTTTGGATCTCAACAAATCTAGATGTTAAAATTTAAAGCAAAAAAAATCATATTTACAAAAAGAAATTGAACATATTTTAAGGAAAAGCTTATAAGTTTGAAATCTAATGTCAGAGATTGATAGGAAATGTCAGGTCATATGTTTTATATCACTGAATGTTATAAACATAATACAATCCATGGGTCTATTGTAATCAAACTATATTTTTTCCAGTTTTTAAAATGATTGAAGGAGGACAAGCACCACTTCAGAAATTGGTTTATATACTTGGTAATTTTGTTGGAATAGGCTTAGGACTATACAAATGCCATTCAATGGGTTTATTGCCAACATACGCATCTGACTGGCTAGCATTTGCAGAACCACCTTTGGTAAGTGAAATAATGTCTTCATTACTAGTTTCTTTCTTGACAAACAAAACTCCCAAAGAAACTGGTTGTGATTTTTGCACTCAAAGTATTGCTATTTTATTTAAATTTGTTTATAGTTCAACTACCTAAAGCTTTCAAAATTTTTATTCATAACATAAAATTATACAGAAACTCATATTAAGAGATTTTTATAGTAATAACAATTTGACTAATCAAACTTGTACAGCAGTGACCCACAATAGCTCTGTCAGATCAAAATATGTAATGACACAATTGATTGACACTGACCAATAGCATAAACTGAAACCTATTGTAAATTTTACATACTGAAACTCTGGCAACATCCATATATGTCATTGATCGGGGGGTACTCAAGGTTTTTTGACTACAGGGATGTGCCGCCCACCCCATTCCAGAATTTTAGCTTGTGGTAGCAAACCCAATCAAAGTTTATTTAAATTTTAGGGTAGCAATCCAAAATTTTAAAATATTTGAGTATAGCAATCCATTTATGCAAACTGACTGATACAAACCAAATTCCAAAATTTATTTATGGATACAAACCTAAAATTAATCCAAACTATTTGCTGTAAGCAGTGGGTAGCAATCCAAATTTTTGAATATCTTTACGGTAGCAGTCCAAAATATACAGTAAGAAGTATACAATCCAAATCCAAAATTTTCAGCTGGGCTGCTCACCCCCACCAAAAAATAACTTGAGTATCCCCCCGGTCATTGGTCAGCTTTTGTAGGTGTATACATCATTTGATTGAAAGGTTAAAAAAGCTGGAGAATGATCTGTAGGAAGCTGTAGCACAGCTTGATTGCTAATATTTCCAAGGTGTTTCTGTTGAGTAGGTTTGTGATAACTTGTCATTTTATTTTGTAGAGAATGGAATGGTCTGGTGGTGGTATTATGTTTTAAGATAAATATACAAATTGAGGAATCTACAAGTAATTACAGTGTTGGCCTTGTATTTAAATCCTAATAGCATTCATGATTTTAACACTCCATTGTTACTATAATGAAAGCTGTCCCCTGCTGGTACAATTGAATGGTATTCTAAGTTTATAAATGTCATGATGATTGATAAATGTTAACTATGAAACTCTGATAACAAATCAGCAATCATATTTATTTCTATGCTTATAGTATAAAGCATGCTGTAAGTGTAAATATGTATTGCACAATTTCCAGTAATTATGTTGTGCATTACCTGTTGTATTCCAGTCACACAGATACAAGGATCAGCATGTTTGAAGCTATTTACCAGTTTTGGATTATTTCATGTTAACCGGTTTGACTCAAGTGCAGCATATTAGGAGACTATTTTTGTGTGTTTTCTAATGTAAGCTTGCAAATTGCTAGAAGCAATTCCTGACATTTCAATTTTTTTAAACATAAATTTTCATTGTGGGTAGGCTATACCTAGTATCCTTTTTTTTCTCAAAATCAGCTTGGTCATGCATACTAAGAAAGTTAACTGGTAGTGTATCAAAGGGCGAGAACCAGATGTCTGGAATCTGTTCTATATTATATTTGCATGAACGTTTTAATGGATGTGGATTGGAAATCTACTGATGTATTTAAACTGTGTAATGGATTAAAATGTGTTGGATTGCGTATGTATTGCTTTTTCATGTTTTGTTCCCAAAAACACAACCTTCATGACATTCTGCCTCTCATATGATTTCTATTTCAATCTGTGATTGTATTTATCATGTCTCTTTGTTTGGTTTTAAAGAATAAATGTTAAACACCATGGTAAAGCCTGACATTGTTTTGCTTGTTTAAGTACGTAAATATGTTCTACTTTTTTCTGGCCCCATGCTAGATTTCCCAAAGATGGACTATAGTATATCCTACTCTTCCGTGTCACCAGGAAATTTGTATGTTATTTTTAACCTTTTAGTAAAAAAGGTTGAAATATTTTTTATCAAGGTGAGTGATAAAAGCCTAACAGCATTCAAAATTTCATAAGTTTCAAATATGCCATTGTAGGCATTGACTAAAAATGCTGACAATTATGGTCACCTTTAAACTCATCCTTTCAGGTATTTCTGATGTACATGTCAAATTGGAATTCGCTCACATTATATCGTAAATGTTTAACTGTACAATGAATACATTATCAAAATCTGTCATGGTTGGAAATATCATGAACTATCAGGCTATTTAGCAACCCTTTAACCAAGAAGATTAAAAGTAATCCTAACAGTTATATTTCAAAAGATAGATTGATCATTCATGATTACATGGTCTTAACTCACATAAGGCTATAACTAGAAAATTGTCTGTAATGATTTTGCACATTGATTTCCTACATATTACAGAGACATTATTACACTTTTAAAATGAAATTAACCGCACCAGTTAAACCCAAACTAAAAAGAAATGGATTAACTATGCGAGTTATGGAAAAAAAATGTTAGCAATCGCCCGAACAGGGACTCGAACCCTGGACCCTCAGATTAAAAGTCTGATGCTCTACCGACTGAGCTATCCGGGCTAGCTCTTGGAGACGTTGCATTATCTAGTTTTTGTTTAAAGCTTCACGATTTCATAATTCTCACATCTCATAGGTTGAAATGCTTTTTTAGTAATATCTATATATATAATAAAATAATTGTTACACAACTCTTTCTGTCTACCTTTTTAATTCCAATAATTGGAATGAATTTTATGAATTTCAAAGGTTGAAAGTAAATAAGCAAATAAAGCTAGGTTTTTAGCTATTTCGCTCCATTTTTCTGTGGGGACAATTGTGTGCCATATTAAAATATCATCTTGAAATATGAAACAAACTAAATCCACTACCACAGCTAAAACACATTATAAACAGGTTTACTACTGGTAGCTTTACAAAGATTATTTTAATTTTACCAGTATTCTACCTCCTAGATATTTATTAGAAATCTCATTGGAGTCTCCCTAAAATTGTTACCATCAGCGACGGCCATATTGCCGAAGACGACAAAGCGTGGTTTCTGTTCAACTCAGAAACAGTACAACAATCGCAATGTTTTTGATGTATTATTTAGATGAAAATGGTGATAGAGTATATACACTCAAGGTAAAATTGTTATATTTTTCGGCCTATATAACATTTTCTCAAAGATTTTTAGACAATGTTCCCTGCCTATATAAATAATAAATATAGCCATTAATGCATTATAGGGTTTTACAATTTACTATCTAAATCTAATAGTATTACTATTAACCAGGACTGTTATAACTAAGTTCGTTTTAATAAAATCTTAGTTATAATAGTTCCAGCTATTATAAACTACTAACTATTAAGTATTCATCAGTTAACTAGAGGTTATTCACTTATTCAAGTTATTGTTTGGTATAGTGTGAACAAATTCTGTGTTGATTTACACGCATGCGAAAATAGTTAAATAAAAGCATACTTTTTATATTGTAAAAGTAATTAAAAATGGTTGTCATGTTGACAGATTTCTGGAGAATTTTAAAGTGAGAAAAAATAATAAAGTAAAACTGGAGTGTACTGATGTCAAAATACTATTTGTAACATGACATGGCAACCATTTTCTGAAAAATTTAAAACTGGGACCAGTTTACCTCCAGATTTCAAAGAAATCGTTTCATCTTTCTGTAGAGATAGCCAAATCAATAGGAGAGACTATTTTTGAGGTGTTACTTAATTGAAAGGCAATATTATTCTTTCATTCGTATATCTTTCTGAACTAGGATATAAGGAAATCTGTGTCATTCAGCAAAACATAAAATTGATATAGCGAAAACACAGAGAAAAGAACTTGCCTAGATATTATGCAGGCTTTGAATTTGTATGATTTACAGAAAACTGATCCAGAAGGAAAACCAACCCAGTCGGCACATCCTGCCAGATTTTCACCTGATGACAAATATTCCCGACATAGAATAACATTAAAGAAAAGATTTGGACTACTTCCTACACAACAACCAAAACCAGTTTGGTGATGAAAGGAATGGAGTTAAATGGAGCACTGACTGTCATATATTTCAATATCCCATCTGTGTAATTATACCGAAAGACTACAAATGTGTCAGCTCTAGTCCAAATTAAGAAGGTGAACATCTACAGAAATAACAGACCATTTGGAAGCCATGAAGGATATGTAATGATTTTCAATTTAACAAATATATATATATTTATCATGGGAAGTAATGTTTTGCTCTCGGCTTGTATGAGAAAGAAAAGTGACTAACATTTTGCTTACTAATTAAGTGGTCTCTTTCCTGTCTAGGTGTGCTCTTGACCGTGTGAACTATACTTGCTTAAGATGTTAAAAAAAATTATGACATCAGTGTTTTTTTAATTAATTAGATTCTATGTAAGAGTGTGCTAAAGAATAAGCTCTACAGGCATGCAGTAAGCAGGCAATTCAATAAAAATACCTTTTTTGTTTCCTTCAAAAAAGCTCAAAAATCCTTTTTATTTATTGGCCAATAACATGTCTTGTGTATTTTCCAAATTTGCAGAAGTTCAGGAAATATCAAGTTAGAAATTTTAATACACGATATAGACACTTCGCCCCCTAGGATAGATCATGGTTAAATGCAACTTTAAAGGTCCATCCTATTTGCCTATAAATAAAATACATATATTGCTACATTATTCAAAATACTTCATCCTGTACCTGTCTTTTTAAAGACATTTCTTGTTTACAGAAGATTTTTTTTTTATTATGAGATGAATATCTATACTACTAAACGAAAGGACTCGATTTTTTCTAACTGATATTGCATCTCTATGGGTGTATAACCGTGTCCTGTAGATTACGTTCTCATCTTCACCAATTTTTACTGTCTATGTCATACATTCCATGCCCACTGCATAGTTGTATGTTAAGCGCCTTCTCAGTAGCGGTTCTTAGCGTTTAATCTAGACACTAAATCCTAATTTATAAGAGGACCATGAGGCGTAATTCGTTGTCTGTATGAGGACTATACCCGCGAGGTCTATTTCTAAATATGAATTAGTACATTTCATTTTTTGGAATACAGGTTTTTACAAAGTAAAACAGCTTTCCAGCAGGGGATCACAGGAATATTACAAAATAAACCTGAATTTTAAACATGTTTGTCAGAAACTGTATTTGGGGAATTTTGAAAATGTGAAGTTCTAGAATATAATACCAAAATATTAACTTCAGGATGCAGGCTTTCGGTTAAATATGATAATTATTAAATTATGAAATACAAATTATTTACGCTATATGCATGGTCGGGGGGGGATGATCTGTTGAATCTTCACAATATAAATTGTGCTCCAAACGTTTTACTGCAATCTGGTCCACTCCCTGCCTCTTCGCAATGCCATGGGAATATTCTCACATACGTTCCAATCAGAGTGTATACGAAGAGAGAATCGCTCCGAGGATGACTCCCTGCGGGAACTTTCATCCATGAGCCACTCTTTTTTAGCATCTGTTTTTACAATGCAATATATGTTTGGTTTATTTGACAATTTTTACCAGTTTCTATTAATAATTAATTACTAATGACTTCTTGAATTTTCCGTTGATACTTCAACCAATGGGCACACATTTCAGCATTTTTTTACCATGCAGTGTACTTCTCGAGATTTTTTTTTCATAGAATATGGCTTTCACAAGTAAATTTTGACCATGGATATATATTTTACTATGGGTTAAGGATTTTACCGGAGGCCTCATGCACCCACCAAGTTTTGTCAAGTGCCCCCGTGGTTCCATTATACTAAGCACACTTTTAAAAAGATCTCCGAGTATATACATGGCCTGGGTAGGTTCCGTAGCGTCCAATAGGCATTAATAGATCTTAATATCCTCGAAAGCAGACAGAGCACGAAATATGTTCTTGGAAATATAACTATTTTTGGCATTGCTCATTGGATTAACCGGGCTGGTTATCAATTAGTACGCATGCACTATTTTATTTCCGGATCAAGCGAGCTGAGTCCAGTTGGTTTTGGTAGTGAAAATTCCATGATCTAGTGTCAGATAACGGTAAGAGTTTGGTATTATTTATATGTAATGTTGAAATATCTCATATAATTTCCCCAATATAACGGATGGGAAATGAATTCGTGGTGTGCTTACTCACATCTGCTCTTGTGCTATCCCAGACCAGTCTGACTGACTGGTGAACCTTATAGGCAGATTTATCTTTATAGGTACTTCCTCCATAAGAACAACACGAAAATTATTATTTTATTTTTATACTATTAATCTTTACTTCTTGGAAATGCTTTAAAGATTTATGATCATTTATTAATAATATTTTTCATCATCAGCCCGGGGGGGTACTTAAGTTATTTTTTAGTCGGGGTGTGGAGCCACAGATCGAGGGTCCGACTCAAATCAAAGGTTGTACTCGTGTGCGTGAACAAGGTTAAAAGGATAATTTTTAAGAACAAGTAGCACGTTAACGCGCGTTACACATTTAGTTGTTAGGGTTACATTTTTTGAGTGAATATAACTCCGCTTCCTGGGCATTTTCCAAAAAAAATTCTGAACGCATTTACCGTATCTAAAATTTCTTCCTGTCAGTGAAAACGGGTGAAAATTTAAAAATGGGAAAATGTATTTAGGGGCTTATTTTTTCAGAAACCCATTCACACAGTCGGGTACCAGCAATTAATATATTTAAGTTGGACCCCGGGGTGCGGCCCAGTTGAATATTTTGGATTTGGATTGTATATACTTCTTACTGTATTTTTTTGGAATGCTACCGTAAAGAAATTCAAAAATTTGGATAATTACCCACTGCTTACAGTAAATAATTTGGATTAATTTTAGGTTTGTATCCACAAATTGATTTTGGAATTTGATTTGTATCACTGAGTCAATTTATGTAAAATGGATTGCTACTCAAATATTTAAAAATTTGAATTGTTACTCTTATATTTCACTAAATTTGGATTGGATTTGCTATCACAAGGTAAAATTTTGGATTGGATTGGATTGGACAGCACATCCCCGTAGTCAAAAAACTATAAGTACCACCGGATCATCATACTTTATATGCAATGGCGTCAAATCAACTACCAGCTGATTTATTTATTATAAGCATATTCAGCTGGCTGGTGAATTAAAAAAAAATCAATTCCAAGGGAATGAGGTACAGATCTGTACACAACAGATCGACGGTCTATCTAAGCATGAAACATGTAAAAAATCTGATTGTTTGCTATGTAACCCCCCCCCAAATTGTCATTAGGTGCTTCCTACAAAATTCTTATGGGTTCTGTTCAGAATTTGTTAAATTACCTTTGTAAACTAAACGTAGCAACATTCGCTACATGTGAGGCGATATTTTTCCATAGCGTTAAGATACTTTAAGATATCCAAGGAATTTATGTGGGTATTCGCACATTCTGTAAATTCACTAATAAAAAGTGAAAATTGGATTTGATCGGCAATATGGTCAAACTAGAATGGGGTTATATTCACATGATGAAAAATAAACCTAGTTGGCCTGGGATAGTTGGGTAGACTAATACTAGGCTTACATACGGTAATTACAGATAATTGAATTATATATAAATAATTCAAATTATTGTTTAAAACTGTACATGAATATGTTATTTTACAAGTTGGGTTTCTGGTAAAGGGAGGGTTGGAGGGTTGGTTGTTATTGGTTAAATATCTTTTAACAGTTGGGATTCTGTACAAGGGAGGGCTTCTATCAGTCTGAATAAATCCATCTGTTAGTGTTCCATACCTTCTCTACTAACGTCTGGGCTTAACCATAGTCAGTTTTTGTTATATTCCTTCAATGTCATTAATCTGTTGCCAACCGAGATGAGCTTTTCTGTCTGCGTGATCCATCGTCACCTACCATGTCTATTCTATCATTATGACTCATTCTGAATAGGTATCGCCAGGGAGCTTGTTTTTTTCTTAGCGGACTATAGATAAACTCTGGCAGTACAGCATGCGTGTGATCGACCCCCTACCCGCTTAGTCAACTGTTATACCTATCATTGTAAGCTGCAATTTGATTGGTGTCAAGACTTTCGTGACACTTTATATAGAAATAAAGGGAGTACCGTTCTTCTGCTTTTCGAGATAATAAATTAACAGAAATTGACTATGGTTAAGCCCAGACATTAGTTGAGAATGCACGGAAAACTAACAGATGGATTTATTTAGGCTGGTCTTCTATGTGAAGAAATGTGGTATTTTAAAAATTGGACATCTATTCAAGGAAGGGCTTCTATTTCGATAAATATGGTATTATATAAGATGAGCTTCCATTTAAAGGAAGGCTTCTGTTTGGATAAATGTGGTGTTGTAAAAGGACTTGTGTCTAAAATTTAATTCCCGCTTGCTCATGATGTTTTTTAAACTATCAAATGTTTACTTAGTATCACAACGGTTTATTTCGTCAACAGCTAAACTCGAGAATGTTTAAACAAACAGCAGGAAGCTCAGGAAAGATAATGCCAAATTTGAGTGACATGGTAAAAGTAAAAGATAATGAAATGATGCAGCTTAGCAGGTGAAGTGGGATGGGGTGATTAATATAATGAGGAAACTTTTCAAATTATTAAAAATTTGGATTTATATCGCCAAGGACTGTTTGTAGCTGAGTACAAACCAGCAGGAGAAATAGTCTGTAGGTTTACTTGCAGCCAAGTTTTGTTTGCAGTTGAAAAAGGAAATGTGTATTAATTAATACAATGAGATGAACTTCTGCTTTTAAAAATGGTTAAGCTTTTACCTTTCTAGATACATTTTCTATTTACAAAGGTAAAAGTGCTTTAAGATATTTTATAGGGTTGCACCCTTCAAAAAGTTAAACACAAAAAACTGAGCAAGAAAATCCTAACCAAATAATTACATCAAGTAACAAATCGGACAATTTAAGGATTCTTTTCAAATAGTGAGTTCTGAAGAATCACGCAGCTTTTATAAAGCCATGATGGATCCTGGTGATCTACATGTCTTTCCAAACCTTTTGCCAATTTTCTGCTACAATATACATAAAATATGTTTATTATATTTTACAGGTTCGATCGGCGTCATAAATTTGGATGATGAGCACTGTTATGTGCAGTTCCTGGTGGTTAAATCAAGCTATAGAGGCATTGGTATTGGCACGAAGTTACTAACAGCTGGATTTGCAAAAGGAAACAACAGGAATGTTATTTTGTATTCAACTGATGAGTGATGAGAGCGTACAATTCTATTGTGATAAAGAATATTGTACAGTAAAATCACATGTATCTCACTCGGTACAAGGAAATATAAACTTTTCAAAGTTATCTGAACATTGTCCCGTTTGATGAAAAAGATTTGGGAATGATTCATAAATATGACATGACTGTACACGATGTACCGAGGGAAACTGTATTAAAAATGTTTTTGTCGCATTCAAAAAGTTACGCCTTCGTTGCCAAGAAAGAGAATGAAGTAGTTGGATACATTAACGCTCTACCAGTAAAAGAAGGTTATCGTCTGTTGCCCTGGAGTGCAGACACACCCAGTATTGCCTCAGGTCTCTTTCATGAAGTGGCAAAATGTCTAAAAAGTCACGATGTCATATTTGCATATATACTATCTAGTTGGAAATGAGCATGCAAGAGCTATTGCGAAGACATATGGATGGAATGAAACCTTAACAATGACGCGAATGTACTCTAAACCACCACAGTCGGATTTACTTGTTGACAAAACATATTCTCTCTCTTTTGGTGGTCTGTTCTAAGTCATTTAAGTAATAATTATAATTATAATTGTGATAAAGTTACACGATGCATTAAAACACTAGAAACTATTTGACAAAGTTAAAGCTCCTTATTGTTGTGTGTTATTGACCAGGGAGGCGACAGTCAGAATAGTTGGATACACATGTGCAGTTACAAAAGCAAGGTGAAAGAGCAATTAAAATATACTTTTCAAAATTTAAAGCGGGCACACATGACACCCTGAAGAGGGTATAAAATTAACTTATAAATTTAGCAAAAATAATAAAGGGAAAGCACACACCGAGTCTGCTCCCCTTAATATCTGTTCCCAAGACCAATCTGGCTACCTGGCAAGCTTAAAAAGGTCATCTTCTGGCAAGGAAGAACAGATCTGACTTTCAAAAGCAACGGCGTCAAATGATTTATTTCACCATAAAAAATTTTTTCTCAAATTTCAGCTGACATCTGAGGCTTTTCCAGCTGGCAGATACAGTTTTGCTGCATATTCATCTAGCTGGTGAATTACAAAAAAAAAATCGACTTGCAGGTGAGAGGGGAATAGATATGGCCTTCCAAGCTAAACAGAAGCACCCAATGAGGATAATTTTTTTAATGGCTTTATATAGCAAACCAACATATCTTTTTACATGATGTTTCATGCACTCAATAGCAAGCTGGTTTTTTTTTAAATTCACCAGCCAACTAAAAATGCAGGGCAATTCTATCTGCCAGCTGAAAGATGTGGTTTCATGGGGTTTCGCGCTTAAATAAATCATTTAGTGGTGTTGATGTGGAGAATCAGATCTTTTCCCCATTACCAGCTGGATGAACTGCATGTTTAAGGTTTGCCAGACTCGTCTGGAGAACAGATGTTATGAATGGTATATCTAAGCATGAAACGTAAAAAATATATTGGTTTGGTATGTAAACCGCGAAAAAAATTATCTTCATTGGGTGCTTGTAGGTGTACTTGTACTGCCTGGCCCCCAAAATAAAATGGGATATAGATGTTAAATGTCTATTTATTCGAAGAAAACATGGCTGCTCCAATCCGTTTCCTTAACTTGAATTTTACCGGATAAAACCCTTACGAAAATGTTCTATAGAATTCTAGTAATCAAAATAAAAGAAATTATCTTTTGCTTTACTTATTCATATTTTGCGTTTTGGTAAATAAATGGAAATAGACCAAAATCAGCTGATATAAAGTCACCTATAACTAGTTATAATTAGGCGAGTCCTATACTTGTTTAACATTCTTATCCTTAATATTATTAACATTCTTTTATGCAATTATCACTTCAATAATTACCGTTAACTGGAAATCAACGAACAACAGATGACTCTGCCTTTAAATTTCCAAAAAATATTCCGCCCATATTTCAAGCACAAGTTTTTCCAATTTTTGATCAATTTGTGTTTTTCAACGGGCATCACTACCAACAGTTTTGCCAACGCCATTAAAGATCACTTTGTGGTTATTTTTGAAATCATGTTCAGGAAATTACAGCCTTCCAATATCCAAAACTCTGGAATAAATATGGCGTTGGGACATTGTGCTTGCTTTATTTTTGAGCCACGCAAAATGCATCTACATTTAAATAAAATTATACAGTATGTACTTGCTAAATGCAAAGTATTTTATAAAGGAAACACAAGAATTGAAATTAACTGTACTGGCTGCTATTTATTGTATACACAAATAATGGAGTAAGTACAATTTTATAAGACAGTAATATATTTAAATATATATTTAC
>JAOXYB010027768.1:0-15434 GCA_028565635.1 Phoronis ovalis
GAATTTCTTTAATATAAACAATATTGAAACATTACCACGTGAAAGACGAAACCAATGCTGTATATCCTATAGATAGGGTAAACAGCAACAAGGAGACCTGAGAATAATTATGATTATTGCTATAAATTTCTGTTCTATAAATTGCATAGTAGAACATTTCTTTTAATTTCCAAGTAAAAACAATGCTGTTTCAGTAGTAAACTTCAGGGTCTTGTTTTGTGGAATTAAATGTAGCCTTTGAAGGGATGTTAACTTTAATAGTATGTATACTACACATGCGCTTCATTTGCAGATATTCAGTTCTGGAATAACCGCAAGACTTTGGAAGGTTTGTCAGTACGATCTGTGTTCTTCAACGTGTTTCAGTCTGGAGTAGTTGTGCTGTATGTAATGGACAATGAAACAAACTTTGTAGTTAGAATCAGTGTGGTTATTGGATTGCTGATTGAAATATGGAAAATTCACAAGGTTACAGATATAAAGGTATGTTTCTCTCTTCTAATGTTTTCCTTCCAAATACTTTTTGATAAGATAAGGACCCATTTGTTTATATTGTATTTGTTTAAATTGGAACATTGCCAAAAGGTGCATACTTATTTATAACTTAATTGAGAAAATTTATGCAACTCCGCTACCCCGATAATTATACTATTTTTCAGGTCCTCTCACTTTGATAATTTTAATGGAACAGGGCTTCTGTGCATTCTTCTAAGCTATTATGGACTGGAACAATCTTGTGTTATTTTGAATTTTTATAATTTTAGGTCAATTGGGAAAATAAACTATTTGGTTTAATACCTCGGATAGTGTTAGCTGATAAGTCCACATATACGGAGTCAGATACAAAGAAATATGACCAGGTTTGTGAACATGAGGCTTTGCATTTGTCCATTGTCAAAACCTAGTTTTTGCTCTCGGATGTATACCTAGATGCTTTCTTAATGCATTGTAATATAAATAGTAAAAGGGTAGTAGTATTCTGTTTTGAAGTTTGATAATGTTTTCAAAAACATTCATTTTTGCAAGTAGGAATAATACAACATGTATATTTGAATCCATCACCAACAATGTAACAGTTGGTTAGCGTAGTGTCTTTGTTGTAATATTAAGTTTGGATGACTAATTGACACATAAGTAACGAAATTTAGTTCAGTTATTCTTTCATCATGCATGAGCACAGACTACTCCAAGAAGATGCTGAATCACCTGTTTATGCATGCTGACGATTTACTGCTTTAACCTTTTAAAACAAAAAAAAATGTCTTTTAATGGGTTTCTTTTACATTTTTTCAGCTGGCATTTAAATATTTATCAATACTACTCTTTCCACTGCTAGCTGGCTATGCTGTTTATTCTGTGCTTTACCAGGAACATAAAGGATGGTACTCATTTATCTTAAATATGATATATGGATTCTTGTTAACATTTGGTGAGTGTAATGCTGTCTCTGAAGATAAATGTATTGTTTATGGTATTGGCAGATTTTCATTTGTAATGCTGTATTTTTCATGACTTTATCATCCTTATGTTTATTACTGATTAAAATATAATAATATTTAATTAGTGAAATTAAATTTCTTGGAATAGATAAAAGTAATTTTGTAATGAAGTTTGATTCTGGGTTTATTGCGTTGCTTAGCATCTAATAAGTTTTGTTTAAAACACCTGGTAAAAAGCGGCTTGGGTCCATTTCAACTAGCCGCTTAAATAACGGTACTTAAAATGGATAATATTCTGAGTAAAGCAGTGTATTTTCAAGTTGGATTTTAATGTTTCTATTAAACAGAGTGATACAAACCCTAATGTGTTGCTCCTTGCTATCATTTTGTTTGGTTTTCAGTCCTGTTTGGATATCATGATGACACCACAGGTTTTCATCTGCTACAAGATGAAGTCTATTGCTCATTTGTTGATGACATATTTTTATTCTCGCAGGCTTTATCATGATGACACCACAGCTGTTCATTAACTACAAGATGAAGTCTGTTGCTCATTTACCCTGGCGAATGATGACATATAAAGCTCTCAACACATTTATTGACGATATATTTGCATTCGTCATCAAGATGCCAATGTTATATCGTATAGGGTGCTTTAGAGATGGTAAGACACTTCATTGCTTCGCATTCTGAATGCTATGTTTGACTAATAAATGTAGTCCAGGATTTCTGCTTCATCCATGGCTTCTATTAGGAAAGCAGGCACTGTTCATGGAAATGCATTAAGGTGGCAAGTACCTAACAAAGATTTTTTGTAAGCTTGGTAACTTCTACTACTAGTATATTTGAACTTTACCAGCATTTGATATTTATGAAAAAACGCAAGTAATTTGGTACAGCTTATTGCACTTTTTGCAGATATTGTTTTTCTGATCTTCATATATCAGCGTTGGATCTATCCAGTTGATCCTAAACGTGTAAATGAATATGGAACAAGTGCGGAAATGTTTGAACAAATTGGTGAAGCTCGTCAGGCTGTAGAAAATGCCAACACTGCTGAAGCTGATAGCAGCACACCCGTTCAAGAATCTAACGCAACTCAAAAACCAGAAAAAGATAAAAAGGATGACTAGAACTGAATTATTAATATTGAACTGTGTCAACTTATCAGTAAAACACAAGCATTTAAACTGGAATTGTTTCGAACCAGCTTGTTGATGAATATATGTACCGACATAAATTTAATATGTGGTTCTTCCAAAAAAAAGCAGGACATTTGATGTTGCTATGATTGGCATTCTGCTTGTTTCTGTACGTAGGCAGCACGCTTCATTCCAAAGCAGCTTACTATGTTCATTATATATCAGTGGTGGTACAGTTTAGTCATAAGTTGTAATAATATTTAACATATTTGAGAAAGTTTATATTGTCTTGTCATGTCTGTAGTGTCAGCAAATAAATAAGCAACAAGAGTATTAATATAGAATTTGTTGTATTGTTATCATACATAGACAGTTTGTTGAAGTATAGTACATCTTGATACCTATTTCTGTGTATAAGACCTTCTTAAACACTGCAATCATTATTATTAACTAAACGGCACCCGTGGTAAACCACAGATCTTGATAGAGATGTAGTCACGTAAGGCCGAGTTCAGACATGTTCACGTGACTCACAGGCAAAAAATAATGATGCAAGAGTTTCAAAAATGCCCCATTAAATATGATACCGTTGACCGATTGACCCCAAAATTTGAGGAACCTGAGCCATCGTCGACACCTACAATGTGTGAAAAGATCATGATTCTACATGTAATGGTTTTGAAGATATTTGGTGGAAAGAGTGACAGACAGACAGACGGACACTCGAGATATAGTAGTATAGATATTGCAACAAGGGTTGGCTGCTTTCCCTATTTCACTATGCTAATGGCTTCTGTGACGGTAACACCTTTCTCTATCACTTATTTTGTCTATCTATCACAGAGCTCATGATGTATGGTAACAGTAAAGTACTGAAGTAAATAATACATCTTGGACACATATGGAATCCTTGAGGGGCTTGAACTTTTAAGTCAGTAGCATCATGGTAGCTCATTAGACTCCAAACTGACCCCTGTTGAAGTACTGTAAATAACACATTTTGGCATACAACACATGGAATCCTTGCTTAAGAATATTTCAAAGATTTTATGAATTTCGTTTTGAAAGGTTTTTCTGGCTTGCTCATAATGTTCTGTCCTCTCATGTATGGTTGTAACACTGCAGGAACATTAATTGAACCATCTTTGTTCTGACTGTTTTCTACGAGGGCCGTTATCATTCGTGGTATTGCACAGGCTGTTCCGTTTACCTATAAAATGGGAGAAAAAGTTTGCACAGGTGTATCTGAACATTAAGAAATGAGAAGCAGCAGATGTTACCAGATGACAGCCATTTTATGAAATGAATGCACTAAATGTGGCCTGTTGGTAAATTATAATGACTTCCAGCAGATAATTTCGTAGTCCAATATACTCCATTACGAGTCAGATGAAATTATAATGAACAGGTGTAAATCTTAGTATATTACCGTATGCACATGTCTTGGGACTCCTTCATCTATCTGATACTTCATATGTAGTCGCCTGCTCTGGAAGTCTGTACAGTTTGAAGTGCTCGAAATCTATGGGCATAAAACATTTATTTTATAATATCCCACTTTTCATTGTAAAAACATAATTCACAGGTGATCTTTATTAAACGTTGTAATTAAATCCAGAATAATTTAAGGTATCTACAACAGAAAATCCATCCCTGAATCTGCCACTGATGCTGTATTGTATAAAATATATATCCTGTTCGTTCTATCTTCTAAATAAAATGACTTACTCTACTACTATGGAAAGAAAAAACAGCTCTCACCTCTCCCCATAATTGCTTTCCAGGCATCCATGTTTCTATGTCAAATTTTCTGTAAGCTGGAGCACCAAGTTCTTGAGTTGGCATGTCCAAAATTCTAAAAATAGAACTCCTGTATTAATTTGTCTGTTATCCACAAAACAGAAAAATATAGATCATTGGTTCTACAGGAGAAATAAGTAAACAAATCAAAACTAGCAAAATTAAACATATGTTTAGTTTTTTTAGTGCTGATTTATAACATGTCATTATTTATTTACCGAAAATGAAGACCTAACGAGGAAAAAAGATCTTTTTGAATACCAACAAATTCTTGAAATAGACTTTCACTTTCTTTCCCGGTGTCAGTTGCCGTTATCCCAAACATTTCAACCTAAAAAAAAGATTTCCAATAGCATAAAATTACTAAAATATGTAAATATTTCTTTGGAGCTCACGGTACATCTTGATACCTATTTCTGTGTATAAGACCTTCTTAAACATTGCAATCATTATTATTAATATTGCAACAAGGGTTAGCTGTTTTCCCTATTTCACTATGCTAATGGCTTCTGTGACGGTAACACCTTTCTCTATCACTTATTGTGTCTATCTATCACAGAGCTCATGATGTATGGTAACAGTAAAGTACTGCAGTTGTATGGTAACATGTATGGTAAGTACTGAAGTTGTATGGTAACAATGTCTTGGCAACTCCTACTGCAATCAATAGATTGTACATATTGTATAATTTCAGTCTATATTGGGGAAAATGCATCTACTTTTATTTCAAATATACAATACATGTTACCTTTGTAAATTGATGTACTCTGTAAATTCCCTGTTCTTGCTTTATGTTTGACACTTCTGCTCTATAACATCGACTTGCGGCTGCTAACCTGCATAACAAACAAATTTACTGGAATTTACTTTCATCAGGATTTATATTGCCAGCACAAAAAATCAATCAGTTATTCTATTACATTACAAAATTTCTTTTAGTAATATCTATTTACTGACTTGTCATACTGACAGTTCTTTATCAATTACCCAACATAATTTTCTGATATACTTGATATATTCATTAACGAAAATCTAAATATTGACATGTGACAGTAACATTCAGTTCTTTATCAATTGCCCAACATTATTTTCTAATATAATTGACCTTATACAATATATAAATAAACACATGAGTATATAACAAAAATATAAATAGTCTTTCTGTTTCAAGGATTCCTGTTGAAATAACATTGAGATACTGCCAGTTTTGCCCTCCTACTGAATACAAGAATGAGATATCACAAAAAAAAGGGCATGCACAATGTGACAGCATAGTTTCGTACTGATCACAAAGTTTAATCACAGTAAATAAATGGATGTGCTCATTATTATCAGAAAGCTCATACATTGTACCACAACTACACCTGGTGGAAAACCAAGTCAACATTCTCCTAATTGCAGTTCGGTTTATCAAAATAGCAGAAACCATCATGTAAGCAACAATGGAAAAATGTAAAATGATGCCCCTGGATAGAAGAAATTTAATCAGCTAATAAATACAAAGTATCACAAATGAATAATTTTCCTCATAAAACCTGAAATATAATTTCACCAACATTTATTTATTATCCAGCCTTGTTAACAAACCTTATTGGCAATTGTTTGTTTTGCAAATCTTGATTCATATGAAGAGCCGCTAATGACATTTCTGCTGTGCCAGCTAGACAAACATTCCCATGTTTCTTGAGATCTAATCTGAATACTTGAGTGTGTTCACTTGTTGTGTTAAAACCACATGCTTCCTAGAAAATCATGAATTTTAGATGTGAAGAGGGTTTTTTTGTACGCCACATATCTTTTAAAACACTGTGCAGTATTGAAGTATATTTTAGTGCTTTTTCTGAAATCTGTAGAGTTACAGAAAAAAATTACATATTTAAAAAAAGAATCATTAAATCTTATTAATCAAAAACATAATGAAAATATTCTTGTCTCTCATCAACATGGATACTTACAACTACAGCAGGATGTAGCATATCTGGTACTGACACCACCAAAAACCCCTGTAATACAAAAATGTAGTATTAAGTAATAATAAAAATAATTTATTCAAGTAACGTAAGGCCACCGGCCTATATTACAATACATCACATCTAAGTGGCACAAGGTCATAATTGATTTAACCGCAGTGGTGGCGAAAAGGGTGGCCTTGCTGGAAGTAGTCCATCAACCTTAAATTTATAATTTTTTCTTTTTCCTCCAAGGCGCTGGCTTTTTGTTTGTTTCTGTTTGAAAGGGAAATCACTGTACAAGAGATTGAAACTAATATTAGCTTTTTAAAGTAAAATAAACCAAAATTTGAAAGGATTATTTGAGCTAGGGCAAAGCTATGAATTTTGTCAGTTGTTGAGTTGCATTTTTCTGGGTGTAGTCTACATAGTGGAATAGCAAAAAATTTTGGTGGTCATGCCTGCACGAAAAATTAACTGGGAGTTGTATACATAATAATCTTCAGTTCTTAACAGGTATTTTTCTTCGCGCAATGTTTGGGAAATTTTTATAATGATTTAAATTACATGAAGTGGATGGGAAAATCAATTGTGTCCTTATACCAAGTACATTCCTACTATACTACTTGGAATATCTTCTATCTGAGGTAAACCCTCGGCACTGGCACAAGATATCTAATTCATCTGAGACTCCTTTCAGTAATTGTTTTTTTTCTTCACATATTTTTTGCTAATAAACAGACACGCAAACTATTGAATAATTGGTCTAACAAATTAAATCATCCACAAGAAACATATGTATTTTGCTTTTAGTTTAAGGCAAATTTTTAGAAAGAAACTAGAAAGTGACCCGCGATTCTCGCAGGTGTTAGTGTCTGGGTTAAATAAAAGGACTGGAATTAGTGTCTGGGTGCATGCGCATCACAACTAATGTCTGGGTCAAACGCTATGATTGGAATTATTATCTGGGCAAACACTAGGAACTGCCACTGAGAAGGCATTTAATGTACGAATACGCAGCATGCACGGAATACACAATGTTGACAGTACAAAGATATCTGTGTCACAATGTAAGTAATCTACCGGTCATTGTTACACCCCAATAGAGACACGCGCATAGACAGAGTAGTGGCAGGAAAAATCCACTCCATTCTAGTAGTAGTGTAGATATACAGGATAAAGTATCCTATATAGTGTTTACATAAAAATGAGCAACTTTTCAGATGCTTTACTAAAAGGTAATGGGAGTCCAACTCAAGGGAACAATTGATACCTATGTCAGTAAATGGGTTTTTGAAAAAACTCCTTTTTCAAATTTTGACCTCTTTTCACTAACAGAAAGAAATTTTAAATACTTCACAGTTACAAGACTCAAAAGGCTATATCTCAAATGGGTTAAATACTTTTAGTAGTACTACTGTCAGTAACTGTAAGTAAGCACTGCATAAATGAGCTCACTTAGTTTCCCACTGTGTAATAAAGACAATATGAAATAATTGTTCATTTCTATTTAGAATTTGTATTAGAAATTTAACTCTAAATGTGTAGCATGCATTAACGTTCTTTGTTTTTAAAAATATAACCTTTTTATGCATTTTAATGAAAAGAGATACCTCCAGGCAAAAAGTGGCAAGGGCAATACCTTTTTAACAAGATGATCCAGTGTGAATCTTACCAATGCTTGCTCCAGTTCAGCAAATGCATTTTTTAAATAATATGTTTTGGGTCCAGTTGTGTGTCCTAACCTGCTGTAATTAACAAAAATGTCATTTATAAGAACTCATATGTAACACTATCTTCTGGTCTAAGTATTTTTATATATTGCATACAAATTGGTGCACATATAGGACATTTCTGACAAAAACAACAAAGATATTGACAACAGGACAATTGGCAAAATAACTAATTAGATGTTCAATAAATTGAAACCTTGGATGGTCAAGTGCCAATCCCAACCTCAATGTTTACACCAAAGCTGCAAAAAAATAGTAATGTCCAATGTCTCCTGAACACATTAAGTTAGGTAAGAGTCATATATTCCAAACATTTGTATACCTATAAATGGAAATACATAATTCTCAGGTGCTTTATACACATGCTTCAACAGGCATGTAACATTTACCTTGTTCGTATTGCATCTAAACCTTCACCAAGCTCTACAACAGTCTTTGGCATAAAATTAAATTCTCGTTTCGTACCAACCATCTCCATTAGGTTCACTTGAGATTCATCACCAATGGGCTACAAAAAGTATGTAACTAAATTTACATCATAATGGAGATCCAAATTTCTAAAGCATTTTTTTTGTATTCAAAAGCTGAAATAAGTCTCTGAATATTGCAATCAAGCTATGAACTAAAGTAATTGCATGTACTTGGTGGAGCCACCAGTCATTAACCCCAATGTTCATTGAATACCACTTTTGCAAATGAATGCAGTACATTCTCAATATGTGATATTGAGGAAACTTTTGGATTCGCGAACAGTAGACTCACGCAACTAATGTATTGCCTCTCAGAGCAGAAAATAATAATTTCTCCAATTAAACTGGTATTTGAACAAAATAGGTTTTAATTTATAGGTTACACGGATTTATAATTTAATCATAAAATGACACACCACTGCTGGATGAGTTTTGTTAGGGATACCACCAGTTTCCTGTAGTAAATCACGCCGTAATTCTTCTTTCAGTGCAGTCTGAAATTATACAATTAAAACTTTTAAATTTTTTTATATTTCTTTTATTTACTTTTGTAAAATTAAAAGATTTGATTAGTTTTGATCGTCTGTATAAAACAAAATATTAAATAAAGTACTCTCCAACTTATGGCAAAAACATTCTGAGAGTCAATCTAAATTTTGCCATATGTTTCCAATTGCATAGTGTTGTGCAAGACACTCTAACTGTACCACCATCGACTTGCTATGACTGCAGGTAAAATTGTTATTTAACTGCTTTTTAACCTTCAAAAAAACACATATAAAACTAACATTGGTTTCACTTTGATAAGCTTTCCAGAGTCCAAGCACTTTATAGATATTTCCAACTCCTTTTCTGTTCATCACATTTTCTGCTATAGTTGTAACATTAGTAGGATTGCATAAATATTCCCAGTCAAATTCCGGAGGAGGAAGATCAAAGGTTTCGCTGCTATCTGTTATATCAGCTTCATTATCTATGGTATGTTCTGCTGCTGAACCATAGTATCGCTTCTGTGCAGTTGAAATAAAGCCACCATATTTATGATTATAATGCTTTTGGTTGGTAAAAATTGTACAGCTTGGTACGCTGTTATTTTTCTGGTTAGGACTCAAAGTAACTTTGCATTTTGCTTGTCTACTTATTGTTCTCTTTGTAAATGCTTGAAACAATAGGATTGATAGAATTTTTTCCCGGTTGTGTAACCCTAATGTTAATAGTTTCATTTTCCTTTCCTTGTAGGTGTAAGCTAAAAATAAAATAAAAGAATTGTTATGTACAGTACAATCCCCCAGCAGATCAAAATGAACATCAGAATGTGAGCAGCGTGTGTGACGTGTTGATAGCTAGAGATGTGGGTCACTAGTTATTGCAATCTTGTTCTTGACTATTTTGAACATTGTTACAAGTATAGCTGTTTTTCTTCTATTTACAAGGGGTTCCCATTCCAGATTTCTTGGCATGTGCATATTAATTACATGGATCGAAGACTAGCACTGCAAGGAGTTTAACACGCGTTTAATTTTACGAAAGAAAATGCATTCAACTTTAATACTGCATACAAACGGTGCAATGCCAATGGCAGATGAAAACGGGGGTAATGGTATATCCCCGGGGGGTACTCAAGGTTTTTTGACTACGGGGATGTGCCGCAGAACCCAATCCAAAATTTAATTAGCTTGTGGTAGCAAACCCAATCCAAATTTTTTGAAATTTTAGGGTAGCAATCCAAATTTTGTGAAATATAAGGGTAGCAATCCAACATTTTAAAATATTTGAGTATAACAATCCATTTTTATGCAAACTGACTGATACAAACCAAATTTATTTATGGATACAAGCTTAAAATTAATCCAAATTATATGCTGTATGCAGTGAGTAGCAATCCAAATTTTTGAATATCCTTACGGTAGCAATCCAAAAAAATACAGTAAGAAGTAAAAATCCAAATCCAAAATTTTCAACTGGGTTGCACACCCCCACCACAAAATAACTTGAGTACCCCCCGGGTATATCTCGTTACTTTAACACATTTCGGAGCTACTCACCTGAGAAAACAGAAGTATTTAGTCAGTAATCATTAGACGCGCCTAATTAGTATTAATGCGGCTTTATTTCTAGAACACATAAAACTTCACTCACATAGCGCCTGTAAGAGCTGCCATCTACTTCCGTGTTACAATACGCATGCGTTAGTGTATTAGATACAAAGATGGCGGTTGCCTTGCCCTCAGGTCCAACATTTGAGGGTGATATTACAGCAAATTTACCGACTCTTACGTTTGAATGTGCGCTTACGGATGATGAAAAGAAACTCTTGTACTTGAGGAATCGCGCGCATGCCTTGACAGTCACAGCATGTGCACAGGCAACATATTTTGTTTCTGTTTTCAATGAGGCCAGGTTTGAATAGTTATTAAATTTTAGTTTATAATAGTAAATAATACTATAATAATTATTGATTTAAATAAGTAAAATAGTAACATTTGATTAACCCTGCTAAATTTATCGTTTCAACTTGGTGCTAGTGTGAAAACTAAATATCTCACAAAATGTTACAAGTTTACGTTTCATAACTAATACCAATTGTAAAAAAGCATAATCATTTCATTTGTCAAATTATTAAATATCAATCAAGCAGATAAAAGTGAATTATTATTAATAAATAAATGGTTTTAATAGAAAGAATAGAAATTGATATTTGATAAGATCTTTCATACATTTGTTTTTGTAGGCAAATAAAAGCAGATTTATCTTGTAATGCTAAACAAAGGAGGGCAATGAGACTACTACAGGAGGGCTTGAAAAAAGATCCCACTTTAATTGGAATCATCGGAGGTGGTCGATTAGGTTGTCATATAGCACATTGTCTTTTATCGTATGGAGAAGTTCAACCAGAGGAATTAAAAATTTCAACCAGAAGGCCAGAAACATTAGGTAAGTTAGTGGCATGTGTGGGTTAAAGGACAAGAAACATCATCTTTATGTCAGCAGAAGATTTGATCAGCTCTTTTCTTAATTGTGCATATCAATTGTATTAATAGATGAGGTAGATTAAAAATCTAATCAAACACAGAGTCTAATATACTACAGATTAAAAACAAAACTGATAGATAATTTTGTGTTGACCTCCCGGTATATGTTCCGTAGGGAACCGTGCCAAATGGTTTCAGTTTCAGAATTTAAAAAATGCTGTCACTGCATGACAGCATGTATATATATTACAGACATTACACATTGACAGATCATACAGAATTGTCATTTCTGTCAGTTGTCCAAACATGGGTTTGTATAAATACTATGTCATCGCTATATTCTCTTCTTTTTATTCATATTTTTATTTCATTTTATTTAATCAACAGAAACTTTTCCAAATAAAATCTCTGATTTATTTTTGCTTAATATTTTTACAATTAATGTATTTTGTTCATGTTATCTTTTTCACAGGTGAATTGCAAGAAAAAGGTGTGAAATGTTACTTTGACAATGCAGCAGTAGCATCCTCTTGCCATCTTTTATTTCTATGTGTATTACCATCACAATTACAAGATGTTTTAGAGGGAATTAAAGGACTGGTGTCAACTAGGTGCATTGTATACTCCTTAGTAACAGGTGTACAACTTACCAAGTTGAAGCAAGTATTAAAATGTGACAGCATAATAAAACCAGAATTTGAATTTTCTATGGACAATATTTATAAACCATGGGACATTTCTGTTGACGTTAGTCAAGCATTTGCTGTACCAGATATGGTTGAGAAAACATGCCCACTGAGTTTACATAAAAATGGTAAGTTGGAAATCTCGATCCTCTTGTAAAGTGTGTTTAAATTATTTCTAGTTTGCAAGGAAAACATCAGCATGAAAGAGCATTTGATGTCTTATCGATTTAGTGAAAAATATTTTAAATATAAAATTTAATGAAAACTGAATCATACTTTTTATAGCACTATGGGAAGTTTCAGTCTTGTCAGAAGACCTTCTACTGTACTTCCTCCAGGAATTACAGCAACCTTTTGAGGTCACAGAATGAACTCTTTTTACCATAGTTACAGCACTGACAAAACTGAAAACTTATATACTGCTATATAGCAAGTATGATTAAGTTTTGAATAAATTTATTTTTAATAGAATGCTTTGCTTTTATTATCTTTTAAGTATTAATATTCTGATGCTGGTAAAACTAATGATTTAGCAGAAATAATGAGTGATATTATTTAAATCAAATCATTAATAAATACCTTAACAACCAAAAAAATTAACAACCAAAAAAACACGCGGCAAGTTAAAAAGAGAAGCAAAAAAAAAATGGTCTACAAAAGAAAATGCCTTGCGGGCAAGTTAAAAAAAAATGGCCACCAAAAGACAATGCTCGCTGCTCGGACTTAACGGACCCCAATGCTCACTGCTTGCGAAAACGCCCCTATAGCCCTCTACAATGCATAAGTAATTTGCTGGTAAAATTCTAAATATCACATTGTTGACAGCTTGCACTTTTCGGCAAATTCTTAAAGTCATGATGATATTTTTGGATGTTGCTATAGCCAAGTGGAGTACTGAGTCTGATAAAAATAAGGGTAATTAACCCAGAGTTTACTAATCACTAGTATTTATCTGCTTGGCTTGATATCTGGACTACCTGCATTTATTTTTCAATTAATCCAAATGTAAGCTGTTATCTCTCACTACAATAACATCATGTATCTTTACTTCAGAATCTGTTGTCACAACACATGAAAAATTTGCTGAGATTATCATGTATGCCTTTTTGAACTTATGCACATCGTTACACCTCCCAAAGAAGGAGACACTAGACGTGGTGCATGCTGTGTTATTTGGTCAAACCACTTTAGATGGACTAACAAGTAAAATATCTGCTGAAGATTTGATCCCAATAGAAAAAGATGATTCAGAGTAAGTTTGTATATTTTTATTGACCGTGATAATTAAATTTGGTGTTTTATTCCTACATTCCTAATTATGTATCTTCTCAAAATGAAGGCCCGGTGGTAGGAAAAAACAGCAGGACCAGTGGATAGGTCTAATGAAATGTCTACCATGTTTTGCAAACCATTAGCTGTCAGCTTTATCAACAGTATGAAATATTAATCAAAGTAACATTTTTCCAACTTTGGATGGTGTGGATGTCTGCACTTTTTAAAACAGTTGTTTAGGATTTTTTTCCTTGTCTGGTCTTTTAATATGGCTTTCAACAACAAAGTTGGAATACGCAATGTTCTTACAGAGGTTCTTTCCACTCAGTCATTCACTCACTCACTCTGTCACAAAATATATTCTTTGATAACTCGGAAAGTACTGTACCGATTTCAATGAAACTTGAATCAAAATGTGTGATAGGTTCTTGAGATGAACATTTGAAGTGAAAAAGCTGGCAGTTTCTTGGATTCAAAATGGATGTGATGTGAGAACATATTCTTTGATAACATGGAAAGAGCTGGACTATTTTCAACGAAAAATTTTGATTAAAATGTTTGCTAGGTTGTGGGGATGAATATAGAAAGTGAAAAACTGGTATCCATCTTGGATTCAAAATGGCTGCCATGCCATGTGAAAACGTATTCTTTGATAGCTCGGAAAGTACTGGACCAATTTTAACTAAACTTGGATCTAAATGTTTGCTAGATTGTAGAGATGAAAATTTGAAGTGAAAAGCTGCGAAACATGTTGGATTCAAAATGGTTGCCATGTGAAAACATATTCTTTGATAACCGATTTCAATGAACCTTTGATTAAACTGTTTGCTGGGTTCTTCCGTTGTAAAATTCAAAATGGCTGCCATATTAAAAACTTTATATTAGAAGCCACACACTGTGTCACCGTACAACACTTATTCTCTAGTTTTAAATAGAAATTGCATTTTATCTCTTACATCTTTTTGCAGGTATTTTCCAAGATATAACCTTATTGAATTATCAGCAATAGAAACGCCGTTGCTGAAGAAGATTTTAACAGAGAGTCAGTTGAGAGAAGCATTTGTTAACAGATACTGTAATGTTTTTGAACAATATTTGCAATGGAAGAAATACAATGAAGGATTTTAAACAATTTTTTATTATAAGTTGCTATGTGGCAGTATTCTGTTGTTTTACATGCTGGACCACATCATGGTGACTTGTGATGCCAAAAAGTCTGATAGTTTGTGTCAGCTATTGGAAAAGCAATATTCTAAAAGGTTATCATTGGGATTCCGTTATCATGAACTAATCTGATAATACTAGCCATTGTAGTGACTATGTGTCACTGTGTACATACATGTGTATATAAATTGTACATGTAATGATGTTATTTATGACAATCTTTTATATTCACAATAAAAATCTTGTATTTTAGAATCAAAAGTCTATATTACACTACTTTGACACCTCCTTTTAAATTTACTATCCCCAAAAGGCTGTATAGTTTGAACAAACTGTGTATGCATGATCATTAAGGTATCTAGAGATATACTGATATATAAATGAAGAGACATATCTAAAAGTATATTAAAAAGTTAGTAATTTTCACTTTAAAATTCTGAGGTTATCTAGTTTGAACTTGCTCATATGACCTGATAAAAAGCCATTTTTAGAAAAATATGTATTTTTAAAAATTTAAATTATGTGAAAAACCATCCACTAATTAATTGGAAATTTGGAACAAATGAGCTTTACATATTATATGTCTACAAAATAGCGTCTCAGATTTTTAAAATTTGGCATTGTTTAAAAGCTGAGGATTTTTGAGATCTAAGGGTCAAATAAAATTCTGCAAAATCATGATATACAAACTGAAAATTCACTTTTTAAGCAGAGCAAAATTTTTAAAATCTAAGGGACTGGTCAGAAATTACCACAGGGGGGGGGTTGGTGCAAACAGGGGGGGGGGGGCACGAATTTTTGTGCCAG
>JAOXYB010027779.1:0-15432 GCA_028565635.1 Phoronis ovalis
AATATAAATTTTGAATTTTCAATAGTCCCTAAAATATCAATGATCAAAAGTAAAGAACATAATTTTTTTTTCACTTATTTTTAAGAGATGATGGTATAATTTATTCTCTTATCACACAATTACTAGAGTCAATAAATCTTTTACATTTAATTTTTTTCTGAATTCTTGTTTAATAACGAATACTATGGCATACACTGATGCCCTGGGGGAGTGACAGTCAGAATAGCTGGGTACGCCATGCTCGTTACAAATTAAGGTCATGAAAAATGACCTTTGACCTAAATCATGATAACATATGACCTGTGACGTCAATAACTATACACAAATGCCCTCTAACGAAATGCATACAAAAGGTCGTGACCTTTGCCCTTTGATCTAAATAATGATAACAATTGACCTGTGGCGTCAATAACTATGCACTAATGCCCCCTAACGAAATTTATACAAAAGGTCGTGACCTTTGCCCTTTGATCTAAATAATGATAACATTTGACCTGTGACGTCAATAACTATGCACTAATGCCCTCTAACGAAATTTATACAAAAGATCGTGACCTTTGCCCTTTGACGTCATTTAGCAGCGCCGTCTACCGGAATACGCCCAACGGTCTATATACCTACTGACGTATGATGCGGAGTTGTTAATGACACCTTCGGTTGTAAGGTTTAAAAGCACTCTGCACCAGTCTCAGTCTCTGCAGATGGCGTAGATAGCTTACCCTGGGGTTCTGGTTCCAGGCCCAATGCCGCAACAGGTGGCGCATTGATCGGGGGGAAGTTGCTATAACAATGTTGCTGCCGTACTTTGTCGCAGGAACAGAACGATAGCAACTTTTTGGCTCAGCAGCGCTGGTTACATGGTCCGGATTTTCTTGGAAGGTCTAAAAAGTTCCACAAGTCTAGTTTTCGACTAAACTTGATTCCTCACACCTTTGTAGGAAATCGACAACCTTGCCGGGGTCTTCCTTCTTTTTGTCTAATATATATGTTTGGACAAATTGAATGTAAATCCACAGAGGCAGAACAGATGCTGTATACACCTGCTCCATTAGAATATTTGCTTGATTTAGATTTAGAAATTAAAGTTGGGGTCCCAGAATCTTCTATATAATAACAATGGTCACGCTGTATTTTAGGGTCATGTAGCCAGGACAGGGTACAGTAAGTTATAAGCTTATGTCCAAACCTCTCAATACTCATTTGTTTTGTTATTGACATGATTTCTGCTAAAAGTTATATGTTATATATTCATAGAGACGTAGTTCAAGAGCAAGAAAGTGAAAAATTGATAATGATTATCAAATGAATATGAATATACACCAGAGAAAGTTACTAAACTGAAATCAAAATCAGTCTCCATTAACTCTTCACCATCTAGTCAAGTCTCCTCTCATGCAGAACAACCTACGACATCAGCTGCTATTGCCCTTTCACGAACACTTCATCTAGATTTATAGCATCTAGAGCCAAGACAAAAGGGAAAGGAAAAGGTATTTCGGCCTCAGATCTGAAACCTGTAGCAGACTTGAATGAGGCTAGAAATTAAAGTGAAAATGGAGGTAAGTCATATTTTCATTCAATTTATTGTTAGATTAAATTAACAGCATCTGCACAGTTATTTAATACACTAGTAAGCAGATAATAATGATAATACCTTTTACACAATGAATCTGATGAAAGGCTTGTATGGCCACATATTACTTGTTTCAAAAGTTCTAAATTCTATACTACACAGTATTAATTATCGCAGTGACTGTGTTAAATTATGTATTTAACAAACATTTCGAAGTGATAATGCATGTTATATATTAGGCTTATCATTGACATGATTTTGTCGTGAGACACTATGAACCGGCTGATAACTTGCTCATTACATAAGTTGCATGAACATAGGACTATGTGTAATCCGATACTTTTATACTTGTATATACCGGTATATGTGTCTGAGCTCTAATGTCATTAATTGAAATGCAGACGTGATGTTAACACATTGCTCGCTTTGAGGTTTTACTGATTCCTGTTAACTATCTCATTGTTATTCTTGTTTGATTTATTTATAACATCAATGCATTACCTTTACAGAACAAGATCAAATCATTGTCGAAAAAAGAAATGGAAGATTTATTGCTAAAAGCATTTGGTGTGTGGCAAAGTCTTTTTTTTGATATCATGGGGGATGAAGAGGCTTCAGAGCCAGAACATCCACTTTGTCCTGAAACTCGGCCAGCAAATTGTAAATGTGGAAACTGTGTTGCTATGCCAAAAGCAATAGAACAGAAATGCTACAGGCAGTTGCCAGAAAATTGTTGGTCAACTGATCCTGTAAGTAAAAAACATGCAGCGATTGTAATTTTTATAATTGCTGTACACAAATATTGACAAATGTTATTTCAACATGATTTTGGATTTCACTTCATAACTAGGTAACACATGTTTATACTTAACTGTCAGAGCTGTAAAAGTATTTTTATAATATACTCATCAACACATCTCTCATTATTCTTTTTTTGTATATGGCATGATAATAATGTGTAATATTAATCAACCTACGGTAGTTGCAAGATTGTATTCATGGTATTTACTGAAAACATTTATTATGTAATCTTTTTAATTGTTCTGCCAGTTACATTCGTTATTGTTGTTTCAGGGAATGGATATCCTTGTGCTGGATCCCATGCCAATGCCCCTTCACGAACATCACCATCTAGATTTATAGCATCTAGAGCCAAGACAAAAGGGAAAGGAAAAGGTATTTTGGCCTCAGATCTGAAACGTGTGGCAGACTTGAATGAGGCTAGAAATGGAGGTAAGTCAGGATGGAACAGAGATTATGGATGTGGAGCATTTCTTCAAGAATACAAAACTTGAAAAGATACGTGCAAAGAAAGGTTATAAAGCATGCCCAGAAAGATTTTCGCAAACATCAACAGAAGATATCAAAAAGGTATATTATAATTTGACAAATAGTGGGCAAAAATACATGATACAAGACCTGCTGGAAGGCAACAATTTTAATCCCTCTTCAACAACACCTTTCTGCAGTGCACCTGTTCCTGAGGAGCACAATCATGTACTTCATGTGGCCTCCCCATGCGTGTTACTATCAATGAAGAAACATCCTCTTTGCTAGACTTTTCCACTTGTCAACTTTAAATGTATCAGAAGAGCAAGTAAACAACGCCAATGATGGCAGCAATTTAGACTCGTCTCACAATTTCATCTCTCATGTCGACTCAGATTTAATAGTTGTTGAGGATGATGTTGTGCCATACGTAAAAGAAATCGTCAGTTTAATCCATAACTCAAGTCATTATATTAAAATTTACGATATAGTGTCTAATCTGAATTGTAACGATTCGTCGAAAGAACACATGTCAAAACTTAAAAACAAAGCTACAAGTAACATATAGCAACGCTTATCGCATCGAACAAGCTACTAGAAATCAATACATCAACATTGAATGCTGCTTCCAATTTTGGAAAAATAATAAAAAGACGTTCGACGAAAAACCATATGTCTGCATTCCTCATGAAAGTCAATACTCATGAGGGTATCAACCAAAGGTTCAGTAAAATATCACATTCCTTGCAACAGTGTGAAGCTAAAACTTAAGAGGAACCACTCCAGGTTTTTAAAAGTAGCTTCAAAAAGATTCCAAAAGTGATGTTGCTGAGGCAGATTTTCAATATTAGAGATTAGCCTTGAACCCTATATATCTAGACGACCTGTATTACTACAGCCATCCTCATGATGTCCGGTAACTATTTTATTGACATGTGTACCTTTCAAAACCAATGTTTTCCTAATTGCATCAGTTTTGGGTTGTTTTAGAAAATTGTTCACTACTGTTAAATACATTTATCAGTGTTTGTAGATTGTGAGAAAATTATTTTTCAGGTCCCTTATAGGCAATGAGGAAACAAATGTTGCTGTACAGTATAAATGCAATCAAACGGTTATCCTGTCAATAATTAAAAATAGAAATATTTAAATTAGGTAAAGATGGATGACAACAAATTCCAAATGGCAGGTGTTTAAAATACATTATTTTTAAAGATTGACTTAAGACTGTTAGAAGGGAACTCAACCATGTTTAATTGTTTGAAAGCATTTGCTAAGATAATGTATTTTACTTACAGATTTGGTTCTGGTGAACATAAATTATTCTACAATCTTATGAAATTTTAATATATTGTAATACACTATGGTAAATATGTGCATTTTTTTTGAATGCTTACAGACATACACTTACAATTATTCTACACATTACAAATACATTTTTTTATTAGTTCCATTACAAAATATCTTCATCAGTATCTCTCAAAAGAAGTTTTTCCAGCTACGCAAAATTGAGTCAAACAGTTGTCACTGACAGTAACACAGGCAGTTTGGACAAACTACTATATATATAGACGTAATATGCTAAAATCAGACACTTTACTTCACAATCTGAAAACTTTACAGTGCATCATCCTGTATGTGTTATTTTGTGGATTACTACGTGCGGCATAAGATAGCTTTTTGGAAACTTTATGTTTGCATGAAACAGGCACCAAATCCCTTGCAATACATTGTTAGGAATGAACAGAGCAAAGGTGAACCAGGAAAATTAACAGTACAAGTAATTTAGACAACCTAACACAGATTTTATTTATTTCGCTGTATTTATATTTACTCCGCTGTCTTTTTATTTATTCTGACAGCTAAATTTTTTATTTATTCCACTGTATTTTTATTTAATATTCTGCTATATTATCTGTAAGCGGAGATCTTTCATATAACACATTAATTCCCACACTGAAACATTATTCAGCAAATAATTCTGTATGCAACCATATCCCATGTTTCAAACATCTTTCTGTTTTAAAACTTTGTAGTAGTTTTTTCTTAATAATACCACAAATGTTAGACCCTATATTATTAAATTTGAATCTTTAAAACATAGACTGAAACAATAGTGTGCAAGTCTCTGGCCATTATGGCTACAAATAGTGATCGCAATTGATATAATAATAATAATTTGTGCTAATTCACTTTTCAGAACAAATTTTCAAGAATGCAACTGGGCTCGAGTGCCACGATTCGGGATCGGCAATCCCCATGACAGTAATTTTGGATAGCGAAGGGCAGTTTATTCCACCATCAGGGGGATGGGTTTTAGCTGGAAGAACATATATTGTGTCACAAAGATATAAAGAAAGGTGGTATACACTACTTACATATGTTTGTGTTCCATATTGATTGAAGTTGTCAAACCCTGGGTAAATCTGGGCTCACCTGCAGCAGATCTGCCTAGTGTCCTAATTAGACTAAACGATTAAAGTCAGTCTCGTGATCATTGTTATTTCAGCATTTTCAGTTAATTTTAATTGGAACATTTTTTGGTAACTTCATGGTGCATGTGCAACCGTGGTCATTTCACGTATAATAAGCATTCTGATATTATTACTAGATGTTGACTCGAATAACTTGTACATTCTACTAGCAGCTCCTCCTTTGAAGAATTCAAGAAACGTAAAGGTACTGAAAGAACAAGGTCATAGAGATACCAGAGTTCCAACTATACAAGCAGTTGATAAAAAGAAACAAGGACGACCCGAAAAAGACAAAGTTAACGGGGTAAGAAGTAAAAAAAGGTGCCATTGCATTTAGTGCCACTGTTATCCAGGATGAGGTTTAGGTTCTGCTTTGGAACCAGAATATTTTCTATTGGATATTTTTACCAGACTAGATGTTTTGTACTAAAATAACATTATATTTTTTAATTTAGACAGGACATACATGTATGTTTAAAACACAGATTTTTATGGTGTTGTATTAGTCTTTTAACACAGTAGACGTATAAAAATTTACATTTTTTCAGGTTCAAATCGGGATTGGCCATTTTAAAAATGATTTTTTCCACAAAGTTAATGCCGGCTGCAAGACAGAAGTTGGCTGTTGTGTGCATGTGAGTCCCATGAACAAAACAACATCAACGACTGGGGACATACTGCAGATGGCTGTTTTACAATGAGGAAACCAATAATGGTGTTGTAAATTTATATTAAATTATTTTGGATTTGATTTCACTTGTAATGATAAACAGAAATGCTGTGAAGCACCCCAGCAACTACCTGAAGTTCCCATTCTGACAGCATGCCAATCAGTTCTGCCAGCAAAATTTCCTTAGCTAGAAATATGTTTCAACACTACTTTGACGGGGAGAATGCTTTGGCTGAAGGTTCATGTATATCGAGTACATGTATGTCAACTGGGTTATCGCACAACCATATAGAAGATATAGTTGGGGACATTAACAATTTTGTAAATACTTCAAAATTACAGGAATCTTTTCCTGCATTGACAGATTTGTGTATTGCCGGTAAGGAAAAATGTCCAACATGTATCTCTTATTAACATATATCAATTTAAACTTTTAAATGACCCGGCACTTGTTAACTGATAGTAGTTCTATGTAGTTGAGGTTTATCAAGAGACGCAACATAAGCACAAAGACTTGGTACATATGTTTGGTTCTGTAGCACTGATTTCCGATCACTATTTCATGTCCAAAGCAGAAATACCTGAAATTCCACTAAATGAATTGTCTATAAGTGTGAGGAAAAAAACCTTTATTCTACCAAACTTGGTCATGGTTTACTCCATTATCAAGAATTATCCCAATTTCAACAAGTTGTGGCATCATGTCTTATGGACAACATATGGGATCAAAATGTGAATACTAACAACAACTTCTTCCGGGGGGAGGCTCGCATCATACGCAATATGTTTTTGTTCTTGCCCTGTTGAGCAGTATTTTTGTTAAGGGATGTGAGTCCCCATGTAAAAAATCCATAATCCGTGATAAAAATTACTTTCCAAAATATACCCCTAACGTATGGTATGTTTTTAATGTTAGGACCATACACCTATGTTGAAATGTAGTGTTGAAGAGAAACAGTTTTTGCAGCCAACTAACACCAAATGGAATTAGTAACATGGTTGAGAGCCCAAATCTTACATTCCTGGCAAAAAGCTATGTCAAATCACGAAAGATATTATCAAACAGGGAAGAAAGCACTATTTGGCTGTATGGCATGACAACTCAACAGTGGCCAGTGGGTAAATTTTGCACATCATTGACTTTATATATGGCCCGCTTATATACATCACCAGTGATTCATATTTTGAGAAATTTGAGAAAGAAGTAGATGTTCAATCACTTGTTGTGGCACCAGAAATTTATATGTTTGGACAATGTAAATCTACAGAGGCAGGACAGATGCTGTATACACCTGCTCCATTAGAGGGAACTCAAGCATGTTTAATGTTTGAAAGCATTTGTTATGACTAGTATACCTCAAGGTAAAATCCATCAGAAATAGAAAGGTTTTGATGTTTAAATGATGATGGCACTTGGTTTCTGGGCATCATAATTATAAGTAGCCAGAAAGGCAGCTATTGCATTGACAAGATGTTGCTATTGCTCTTACGAGAGCCAAGGAACTGCATAGTCCACTTGTCCATTCAGGACCAATGTGTAAAAAAGGCTTGAAGTATTGTCTGATGTACCTAAGGCAGAAGATGTGACTGTGTTCTTCGGTGAGACAAGACACATTATTGATCCATTTGCTAACAATATACAGTGGCATAGATTTTTTTATGTATCTCCAGCTGTCTGTCCCCATAGATATCTGTAAATTTTGTCCTGGAGGTTCTGCATTATTTACAGTTTGCCTGGTACCGGTTGAAGAAAATTAGACTGAACTACAAATGCTCACAGATGCTGCCAGAATGGTTATGAAACATAGCGATAAGTTCTAAGAATACCACACCAGAACTCAGAAGAAACAAAGTTTGAGTAATGTAGCTAAAGTGCTGCCTTCTATAGCTGACTTGATTTATAATGAGCTTACCCTTGATGCAACTGCATCAGCACATCCTGATATCCAAGAGCGAATGCGTTTGATCTTTTTGAATGATCAAGTTCTTATAACATATCTTAGAAAGCTTAATTCTGGCAGACCATCTGGTACATGTGATGCATTCTTTGAACACTTGTCAAACATAGTAGAAGAGGTCACAGCTGTTGATGAGAGATAGCATGGTGTTGCACACCTCTCAGAGTGGATATCTCTAGATGACAAAATCAAGAAAACAGAAGAGATGTTCAGAGAAGATGCTTCGTTAGACTTCAGTTTGCACCCCATAATCCATCTGCTAGATCTGCTTGGAATTTCACATCACACATCATTGATAAATACAGAATTCAACGTAGACAGTAAGACTCGCCTGTGGGTGAACCAGGGTTTGCTGTTTCAACAGGCGTTAGAGGGAGGACATCTATTATTCCAACTGATGCAACACTTTCTGCTGGAAAAACTGTAAAGTTCTTTGCGTTATTTATAATTGTGTATCAGGAAAAACTGTAAGTAAAATTTTATTCATTTGTTCTCTGTAGGTGCGTGCCAGTGTTTTTTTAGATTATTAGTAAGTAATTTATTGAGTTGTTAAATTCTGTTACTTCAGTAAAGGACTCCCCAAGTGATAGTAATCCTAGTATTCAGGATGAACTTTCAGCAGCCAACCACCCCTAGTACAGCCATGGCAGCCTCTACATTGTTGGCCATGGTCAATAATAGTTCTAATTCTAGTACTTTAGAAGAGCTCAAGCTCTTGATAGCTCTAGAACATGAACAATTATGTAAGGAACGTGAAGAATGTGAACATGAGTTCCGTTTAAAACAACTCCAATTCCAGCATGTGTGTGAAGCTGTTTGTTTACAACGAGAAAGTGGCTCTGCCTCTCCAACAAGCACAACAGGTGTTCAGCTGGAGGAGCGTAACGACCCCAAGGTGCCCAAATTTGTCGAAGGCTCTGATATAGAATTTTTGAAAAATTAGCTGGAATCCATAACTGGAGCCAAGATATATGGGCAACCCGCGCATCTATCTGGCAAAGCCCTTGAAGCTTATGTCAGAATGTCACAAACTGATAGCTTGGACTATCAGAAAGTGAAAGTGGGAATTTTAAAGCACTTCAGAGTCATATCGAAAGAAATTTTGATCCTCGCGTAAAATGACTGATGAGTCATTTTCAGAGTGGTCTGTACGTTTAAGTGGGTACCTTGACCACTGGGTGGAGTCGTCAGGTATTGTAACAAATTAAAATACTTTGCAGGAGTTTTTTTATTATGGAGCAGCTGCCTCTCTATCTAATCTGCAGGTGTGGCTGAAGGAACGAAATCCTCCATCTATGAAAGATTTAATCAGTATTGCAGATCACTATCTTTCTGTTCAGAGGGATCAGAAGAAATAAACTCATAATTATGACAGAAATGATCTAAAACAGCCAGACTTGAAACACTCTGGTTTGAGTGATGCCAGGAAATGCTTTAAGTGCAACCAGAAGGGACATATTGCACTTGATTGTCTACAGGTTGATAAAAATAAAAAGAAGGATCTGAAAACCCAAACTAAGTATGTAGCAGAAATTGACTACTGCCAAGGTGAATCAGTTTCTATTCACCAAGCTGATGATAGCAGTCTTGCGGTTCCTTTGGCTGTTGTACATTTGGAATGTGGAGTAGTCAACGGAAATTTCAGTGTAAGCATATTAGACAGCCTACCAGAAGATGTACTGTTAGGTAATCACGTTTGTGATGCTGTGGGAGCATACAGTACAGATGTGTTACTAGAGATCAGAGTAAAGTACTCAGACAAGTACCCAAGAAGGATTTTGATTGTTTTCCTCTGACAGTCATAATAACTTCTAACAGAATGACAGAAAAAGAAAATAGTGAGAAAGCATGCTGAATCTTGGATCAACAGGTAAATATAAAGTAGATCCCAAAGACAAAGCTGTGCAAGTAGCATGTAGCATATAGCCAGTATTAGTTCTCAATGTATAAAAACATTGAGCAACGCATTAAGTAACAGTGTATTTGATCATCCTAATGCAGAGAACGTCTTGGATGACAATGTGTACTGTTTAAATGACCATGATTATTTCTCAACAGGTGATATTTCAAATGAGACTTCTTATTTTGTTTGTAGTAATGATAACTCTAGATCTGCAGGGACAATAAACAGCATATTCCGTGTCAGTGTGATACTCCTCTGGAGAGAATGTCTTGAGATGACAAGTTTAAATGACAATGATTTTTGTTTAGTAAATGATATTTCAAATAAGAATTCTAACTTTGTTTCTGGTTACACTAATTCAAGTAATGATATTAATAATATTACGCTAAATGATTTCTGGTTTGAGCGAGATGGTGGAGTAGAGATGGTTTAAATAGGAACACCAATATTATAGAATTTATTATTAGCAGTTATATTGGACATAATATTAGTTCGACATGCTGTCTAAGAGTGGAAGAAAACATGTTACTTCGGTTAATGTAAGACTGAAAATATGCAACTCGCTACAGTTCCAGAGAACATTTTGGAGGACATGCTCAAAAGATTCAGTTACGAGTTGCATTACGAGAGAGATTCGTGAAGTGGCTGATAAACTATCTAGTAAAAAAAACCCGTAAACAATCGTGACTTAGGAATTATTAAGGTACGAGAGAATTTTGAACTTATTCAGGTTACAGAACTGATCACTCTTGCATTATACTATCACTTAAGTTTACCACATTTACCAAAGGGCGATTTAACACTTCACTGTTATGAGAGATAAGCAATATTAAATAAAATTAGAAAAATTATAGAGAAAACTAGAGAGGAATAGGCAGCACTGCCTTATAATAGAAACAATATTAAAAACATTCTTTCTGAACAGCTCCAATTTTGTATATATGGTTCACTTTCTTTGAAACGTTATTAATGAATATATACTCTAGTCATATACTTGATCTTACATTGCAGGATTCACTTTTTCCTGAACCACTATTATTTAAGATTGCTGTAATAAATAACAGATAACAGTTTTTGTTAATGGCGGTGTTGTTTGTATAATGTTATTAGATTATATAAATATTGCAGTAAACTAATTCAGAAAGTTTTAAAAAAATTTAGTTGTTTTTGGGCTGTTTTCAATTTTCAATACAAAACAGATTAAACACTCACCACATACAATCTTATATATGGTTCAGAAAAAAGTGAAATGGGGGTTTTGAGTTCAAAATTGATGTTGAATTGTACTTATTTAATACTATACAAAACTCCACGATCATATATTGCCATTGGCGCATCCTGTGCTTAACCCTTGCAAAACTTTTTGCACCACCTTTTCTGGCTTGAAAGATGGACACCATGATGTTTTTCTCAATAACATAATCAGTACTAAATATTTCAACATAATATTATTTTGCTCGCTTTATAAAAAATAATAAAAATGCAGGAGTCAAATTTCCTGCTAATTTTGTTTTCAACAAATTCATGATACTTAGAGATACTGCATCAGAGTTGAATGATTTATGTATTCTTTGGCAGTTTAACCAGCTCTTTCTAATGACCTGTGACCTTTCACCTGAATGACATCACATTTTTATTTCCATAATGCCAGCACCCCTAGAGGGAACAGTGGGTTGGGACCATTGATTTTGCTAGTTACTCATTAGTCTAAAAACGAGAGTCACAAACCAGAGACAAAGCACAAGGGACTATGTGACAACAAAGTGGCACAAATCAGGTAACAAGGAAAAGGTAGAGATAAGAAATCAGTTCATGCATGCTTCAACTACAGAACAATACCAGATGTCAGCTATCTTTTTCAAGGCATTGGATTTCTTCTGTTTCAGGATGTGCAGAAACTTCCCCAGTGTTGTGGAGCCTTCATATAATTCAAACTCTAAATGTTCTTGATTGCTCTCAAAGCTCTCTTTGCGGCAGCACTTTTTGCAATTCTGTAGTTCCTACCAACACCACGGAATGAGCCTTTACCAACTACATTAACTGTGACACGTATCTTACCATCTATTGTTCTCTCAGGACGACTAAAATGAAACATTTCAGGGAATTTATACTAAATAAATAAATCTAATTCACCCTGAGTATTATTATATAGGAATGTGGTCAATTTTACCCCTTTCAGTAATGGCAATTCCAAACTAAAGTTTTCACCATATTGTCAACAGCAACACATGACAATATTCAAAACTTAATATTTGGTAAAAGATCAAAATTCTTTAAGTTGAACTAACACATAAATAGTCTACTGCTCTCCATAGACTAACATGATTTTTAAAGCGGGGCCATGAATGAGTCGTCAATATAATTTAAGCATAGCATGTGCAGGACAATAACACAAACAAGATGTAGTTTAGTTGGGATAAATCTGTTTCAGATTCAAACACATGCCAACTCACTCAAATTTAGCAGTTTCCGGTTCCATTTCCAACAGTTCTCTAACAGGAGATTTGGGTATCTTGTCGGTATACTGGTCTAAAATGTAATCAATAGGAGACAATCAAAAGCAATCTGCAAGACATGTCAATATCATATGCAAGCATCTCGTACTGGTAACAAGAGGCTACAAGAGGTGATGATGTTTTCATTACACAGTGATTGTAAAACATATTTTAATAACTTCATACCTGGTTTTTATCACTATTCTTGGGCCATATTACATAGTGCACATCTTTTAAGCAAGGTTTAACAGAGTTTTTCAGTTAATTAGCATTAATTAATGTATTTCTAACACACATCATACAGTTATTGGGAAGAGATGTATTTCAAATGTTTATGTTTTCAATGTTGCTATAAACGCTCAGACCTGTTTTGCTAAAATTTAAAGGACATTTATTATAAAAACAGAAATAAACTGAAACATAATCTTTCAGACAGCTTTTAAATTTTTTGTAGGAAATGACCACCGAATGATTAGAAATTGATGTTCTTTAGATGTATGTACCTATATAAGGTTTCATAATTCGGTAATAAACTTTCCACACAGTATCCAATGACAATCCACTATCCAGATAGATGGCGCCAGCTACTGACTCGAAGATATCACCCAGGGCTTTTGGGATTTCAATGTGTTCAACATCCTCATCTTCGTCATCATCATCCTCTTCCATCAACTACGAAATAAGAACGAGGTTATAAAGCCAGCACTGCTCAAGACAGCAGCTCAAAATATTAACATAAATCATTTGTTTAAGAGAAAAATCTTTACACAACCCATTTCATATTTCCCAATATTCATATACAGTAATTATGTTTAACAGACAGAATTACATATTTTTAAAAATTTTACTCTTATTCCCTTATTTTAATTTTTTTTAATTCATCACAAACAAAAAAGAAATGAAATAAATTTGAATTTAATCATAATTAAAAGTAACATTATAATAAAAACAAATAATATCAACAAAAAAGCCTGCTAAATTAAATTGCTATATTCATTATTATTCAAACTGAGCACTTTTCCTTAAGTTTGCCTTTGTGTTTCGTTTTTTTTTCTTAATTTTGTGTTTATTCACGACTGTCTGTGTTTTTGCGTTCTCTTTTGCAATAATTTAAAAAAGTCACTTCAAGACTGTTCTACATAAAAACCAAAATGAAGGCAGCCAGTTTCTGCTAAATAAATTTAGTATTAATTAAAAGCTTTACTTTTAAAACCAGTGGTTCTACTTTCATTAATTCTATTCAAGTTGAAAATTTGAAATAAAAAAGAAGCGAAATATTCCCTACGAGTAATTATAATTATTTAAATTCTTGCACCTCCAAATTATTGATCGATGACATGGAATTTCGAAATAATTCAAATAGTTTTAAATAATTATGTAATTGCAGAAAGTCTGAGTCTTGGTGAGAGTCTTCTGAAGCCGTGGTCAAGGTATCGAAAAAGTTGGCACTTTTTGTTTTTTATACACATTGTAAATTGCTTACAGGCACTTGTGCGTTCAATAAAACATACTCGTTAATCAGTATATTTATGATCTGTCCTATGCGTTTTATATCTATCATAACATTAGCGATAAATACTACTTTAAACCTCAGATTTCAACCCATTAAGCGCCAACTTTTTTTAATACCTTAACTGTAATGCTGTGAACTCAACACTTTTTGCAACCTGAATTTGTTTTTTGAAATTCGTTCAAATTGAGGAATTTGAATATAATATTCTTGTCAGCAATTTTATATTATTTTTGTTAATTCTCTGTAATATGTACTGAATTACCTAGCTTGAGAAACTTTACAAAATATTACCTCCTCATCTAAGTTGACAGAATCTCCTTTACTGGTCATCCATGTGACAAATTTCTGAACAACGCGGAAAAGTTGAGGTGACACTGCTTTGAAGTACTTGTGAAAATCCCACTTAACAGCCAGAGCAGCAAAGATGTTGTTATTGACAAGTGCTGAGCGTAAGTCGGTTAAAATTCCTGCAAAATTATTCCATTTATAATGATTGTGCCAAATCATAAACTATCAGTATGAAGGTACATATCACTGCACTTAAGTTTAATTCAAAAGTATTAATTATATTAACTTAAAAATACATTGGACAAGAAGAGAAAGATCAGTTCAAGTCTTCGTAGTGTTTTAACAATATGTTCATTATGGGTGGCACACATTTAATTTTTACTGCTAAATACATACATGAATCCAGATATTTTTTGAGAGCCCACATTTCAAAATAGATCTGGGATCACAGATTATAGATTTAGTTAATTTAAATAGAGTTACTGGCTACACCAGTCACATTCAGTCTCCTAGTGTCTATAAATATGAATTACGAAACTTGTCTGTTTTAATCACTTGGTTTATATTGAACAGAATCAGTGGAATTCAAGATGTCGTGGATCAAGTGTTCCATCAATTATACCTGGGGAAAACTTCTTCTTATCTTCAAACAAATGTCGTGTAATAACATAATCCAGTATGGCATCTCCTAAGAATTCAAGTCTGAAATAATATTCTTACATTTAAGGTATCGAGGTATATTGAGGTGTGCTTGTGTATCAACCTTTATTTCAACAATTAAACTGAAGAAAAGACACATAAAAGTATACATGTTTAAAAAGGTAGTACTTTAAACTTTACAAATCATAAGGTTGTATAGTTTGAATTTGAAAATATAGCTTGAACACTAAAAGTAAAAAAAACCTCTGCTTTACATACTTAAAACTTTAATTTTAAATAAAATTATTAAATAAGTTTTAAATATGAAAAATATTTTTTAAATTTTGCTTTGTTCAATAGTTAGGATTTTTTGAGATTTAATAGAAAAAGTCAGGTCAAAATCAACAAAACTGAAATTTAGAATCTGGGGCAACTTTGAAAATATACATAAAAATGACTTACAAATTTTAATTGTATTTTTTGAAAATATTGTCCATTTCCTAATTTTGATTATGAAAATTATGATAATTATTCTCACAATGTATCTTGTGCACATTTCGATATGATTTATTTTTAACAAGAGGTCTGCGGGTGCAGACAGATGCCCATCATATGATGTAGTTTCTGTAGTTGTAAAGCCATCTTTGTAT
>JAOXYB010027790.1:0-15427 GCA_028565635.1 Phoronis ovalis
CACTTAATTCAGACAAATTATGACGGAATAGTTTAATCCAAAGGGACCATGACCAGTCTACTTTACCGACCTAACCCAGGGTGTGGTCCAGCGAAATTTTGGATTTGAGTTTGGTATACCTTTTACTTTTTTTGGATTGCCTCCGTTCAGAAATGGAAGAAATCTGTTTATAATTACCCGCAGCTTAACTTAGTTATAATATAGTCCTAGCTACCAGGTAATTTGCTACTCAAATATTTTATATATTCAAACTTTAGATTGACCAAAGTACAGGTTAGATTGAGTTTACAGCCATCCTCATCTCTGCAGTCATGTATTAATCATATCACACAAAATTTCCAGAATCTCAAGTGACACTACTACTACTAGTTGCAATAACTATGGAGTAACCACAATGTTGTATACCCTTGAAAGACTACTACCTCCTGTTATTAGACTATAACTAACAGTAACATATTTTTAGTCCCATTCCTCATCACTCCCTGGCATTATTCGGTAGTAATTTTGTAAATTTAATGAAGCTATCCGTTGACCCAACTTTTTTGTTCTTGTATTTTTTCTTTAAATTTTTACCAGGTGCACAAATAGTATTTTGTAGTATTAAAGTATATCATCTAAAAAGTTAAATTTGGTATTGGACTTGTTCTTTTGTCTATCAACAAATTTCAAATGACATAATTTGATGTTTTCCTTAACTGCTGAACTGAGAATATTTCATTAGCTGGTCATGAGATACATTCAATATTGAAACAACACCTTGTATTTATATATATTTTGAATTAATTCTTTATCAGTCTATTTTCTGATCCCTGTCATGCTGGTATCATATCCCAGGATGTTTTCATCACAAGTAAAAGCTTATCAAGAGGTACAAATTTTTATCTGACTATCATGTCAGAAATTTATGATACTTACTTATTATTATATTTGTTGTTTATTAGTATTTGATTTGATGACAGTATTCTGTGTGAGAAACAAATATATGATGTGCAAGGGGAGAATTTTTTGAAAAATTAGCAAAGGTTATATTAGAATACCACTTAAGATTTCATTATTGATAATCATAAAAGTAAAATAATCTAATCCCTTTTAAATTGACTGTTTTTTTTATCTTTCCACATAAACTCTCAATCAATATGCTGCTTGAAAAGAGTACATATTAATTATTTTAACAAGTGCTTCATTATAAGACAATGTTGCACCTTGGGCGATTAGTTAGCATATATTAAGAAAGTAAATAATGGTTATATTTCAATTAATAGTACATACAAAAAATCTACAGAAAATAGTGCCAGTTTCTAACGGTATGTCATGCACTACAGTTTCTGCACTATAATTTAACAATTTTGCAATGAACAGATATGATACCACGTGAAATATTATAAAACGCAAAAAGTGATAAAAGAGAACTGGATAAGTAGTTTATCACTTTTAAATGCCGATGATCTCCCCTGGAAATGAATTATGTTGTAGTTGTTGGAGGTTACATACATTGTTGAGAGTTATAACAGTGAAAAACAAACTATTTTCATTGACAAAAAATAGTAGATAGTAATTTTGCTGCAAATGCAAGATAAAGCATTTGAAATAATTTCTGTAAGATGCAGTTTGTGAAGTGAATATCACCAAATACTCAAAGTTTAGTTTTTGGCTTAAAAATACAATTATGCTCTTTTAATTTTTTATCTTTACTAACAGGTAGTCTTAAATCTATTAATTTGTATTAAATGTGTTTATAAAATGAGCACCTGAGTGGTGAGGATATTGTTTATTTTCTATATGTTACTATTTTACTTATGAATAGCATTAACAGCAGGGAACAAGACTGTAGGATAACAAGGCGGCAAATGGAATACATCATACGTAATTTGGAAGAATCCGCTAGCGTACTGAGAGGCTACTTGGCATTGAATCAGCAGCAGTCTGCGCCTCCTGCCAACAGAAGTCAATGCTGTGGTTGTTGGAAAAGTTGCTGGGAAAGGTGCAGGATACCACCATTTCTTGCAGATCATCTACTGATCTTCACAGTAATAATACAGGTACATTTAATCTGCTCCAGTGTGCAAGTAAAATATACCCGGACATGAAAAGTTTAACATTTTTTTTCAGATTTTTTAGAATTTATGTACATCCTAGATTTAATCTATTAACAATGCTTTGATAGTTAAACTTTGAATTAATGTCTATTTTCTTAGTAAAAGATAATGCAGTATTAAATGGTGTAGCCATATCTCACATAATCAGTGCCATTTTTTCCCTGGTCATTGAGATTTCGCTCCAGAATAAAACTGTTTAATTTTTTTTATATTACTGAAAATAGGGAAATAGTTTTGTGCGTTTATGGCATGATTAAATTACTTTTTATGGATTAGGTGTGTTTCTGAGTAAAACAGACATCAACATTATGGGAGGCCACTGTTATTTGAATGATAAGCGGTATTTGTATTAACAGATACTTGATATATAAATTTTGATAAGGAAATATCTTTTGTGCCTGCAGCACACATGCTTTCTTATTTATAATTAATGTAGGTGAAAAAATATTTTTTGAAATTCTGAGCTTATTAATTCAAAACAAATTGTAGCAAAAATTTAACCTTGTGCAGTTTTTGTTAGCACATGAACATAAACAACTTTTTTAACTATTAAAAAACAAGTGTTACAGAGATTGACATTAGAACACCCTGCTCTGATACTCAAAGCAGTTTTTGCGAGAAGAGAGGATAATGTTAAAAAAAATAATATGTTGAAAATATTTGATAGAATTGTTATGTATTTTTGTATTATAGGCTTTGAATTTAATTGTCCTCAGCATAATTGATGAGTTTTGTCACAGCAAAAAGGAAGAACAGCAACTGATAGACACAGTATGTTCATAATTAAAACTAAACAGGCTATTAAAAATTAATTTACTAGAATGGTACATTTCTTAAAGAAAGAAAGCACTTTTAATTATTGGATTGTTACATAAAAGTCATTTTAATTTGATTATGAAACTACAGCTTAAACAATGTACAGAACAATTGAAATTCAGAAATTTATCTTTGATAAGTTATTGCAGCATAACATGTTATTTTTTCTTATTATGTTTCCAGGGTTCTGCAATAATGATTGCCTTGGAAGTTTTAAACCTAGTCCTGGTTATTGTTACATCTGGTAAGTATTTGTGTTTACGATTAAATCATAGTTTAATCTATATTATGTGTTATTATGTTTATCCTGGTAACCAGGATAGATATATTCCTCATACTGGTTACTGTCATCTTGCTTTTTTTAGTTCAAACATCTTAGTTTGATCAAGTTTTTACCTATTTTACTTTTGGCATCTAACTGTTTTACTGATTTTAATTTGCTAACTAGATTATATTTCGATAACCTAAACATATTGAAAATGTTTACTTTAATTTGGTCAACTAAGAGTGCATTTTACTAGTGATATTGTAAAAATGTGTTAACTCCTGCAACATACATAGAAATTTTTTGTTTGCAAAGTAACAGATAATAATTATTTATGGAGAACTAGGGACACAATCAATTATTTGCTTGTCTTTTTCAGCAAAATTAACCAACCAAATTGTCATGCACAATGTGAACAGTTATTTATTAGCTCAGTCATACCTTGCATCAATACTTTTGTTCGGTGGAATATATACAGTCACATTCCGTTTAGATGTAAGTACAAACAGTGTCTTAGTGTAAGTATCTGCATTCTGAGTATAAAGAATATATTAAATCAATATAAATTATAGGAAATTGCTACCTGACACATCTTGAGTAAAACGTACAACCCGTGATTGCAAATCCTAATTAAATATGATGGCATCTGTAAACCCACCTAAAAAAGTAAGACGTGTTTATAAAACTTTGCTACTGGAAGTTTAATATATATAAACTTGCCTCCTTTTTCAAAAGCAATATATAGTTCCTGATATAGTCAGTAACTACAGATGTAAGATTCCAGTAAATAATTTTTAGATCTTTCAATTTTTTGCAGCATCGCAGTTGGAAGTTCATTAATGAAAACGACATAGATATTGATCCTCTAATATTAATAGACATTTTCTTGCGTATGTTGTATTTATCTGCATCAACTGCAACTTTATGTGGTAGGTGGAATGTATTTTTTCGTTCATTTTTTGTAGCGACATAGTTGGACATCTTTTAAGAAATTTTCTAAATATGATAACAGTGCTGCTGTGTTGATAGACAATTTCTTTCATATGTTGTATTTATCTGTTTCAACGGCAACTTTATGTGGTAGGTGCAATATAAGTTGCACTGCATCTCACTGAAAACTGTCATTCACAACACATGCTACCAGAGCATACATGCTCTAAAGTAATTGCATTACTTCAAAATCCTTTATCATGGTATAGCAATATGTGATTATCACTGTACCTTACCTGCATGGGGACATGATATATAAGTTTAGTGTTTCAGGTCATGGCACAAATAGCAAGCTTAGAGCACTGATATGAGATGCAGATAATTATTGCATGTGGTCATATTTATATTTATTTAGTCACAGTATGCACGTAATATTCTTGTAAAATGGAATATAATTTAGTTTATCAGGCTTTTTTGTGGATATTACAAAACCAGTGGTGTTATCAGTGATGCTGTGTTTCAATCACTTGTAATTACCACATTAATCTGTGAACCAGAACTGAAAGCTATGAACATCATAAACTACTTTATCATTAAATGTTGAAATTTTAAGTTTACCTAAGCACCAAGCCTATTGTTATGTATATTAATGTATCAGTGTGATAATATATCCTTGTAAAAGTAATTTATTGATGTCTTACTTCTTACAGGAGCATCATCATTAGGTCCAAAAGAATGGTACAATTATTTATTCATGTCTTCGCAGGTAGTTATAGCTTCAGTTTCATATTTGCTGTCGTATTTCAAAGCTGAAAAAAAAATTACATTGAAAACTTACAATTTTTTGATTGATTGATAGAAAAACAGATTCTGCTTTTGGTTGATGACATTTTAAGTCCTCGTGACAGGTTACAATACGTATACCGGGTGTCAAACTACCACTTTGACATTAAACAAACTCAACAAGACAAGATTTATGCTTGTGAAAAGTATGGAATGATTATATTTGCACAATGTTCATGTAATTCCATTTCATTGTTTTGTATAGTATATTCAGTTTTGGTAATATTTATAATAATTTTTGAGACAACTACAAAACTAAGAATACTTGAAGTATTAAAAATTTAAAGCTCTTGATGACTTAAGTAATTATAATTACAATTAAACTGGTGGCCTTAGCTAGGTTGATGGGTGTATTAGGCTGGGTGACATCCTAAAATGACCTCGAGAAGTGTCTCAAATGCCGATTGGAATACTTGACATTTTTCTTTGTGCATATAACTCTTATTTTATGTATCTCGCCATAACTGCTTCAGTATTTATATGATCAGTTACATATTTGGTACAGGATAAATCCGGGGGGGGGGATACTCAAGGTTTTTTGACTACGGGGATGTGCCGCGGAACCCAATCCAAAATTTTAGCTTATGGTGGCAAACCCAATCCAAATCTTTGAAATTGTAGGGTTACGTAGTAATTCAAATTTTGTGAAATATAAGGGTAGCAATCCAAAATTTTAAAATATTTGAGTATAGCAATCCATTTTTATGCAAACTGACTGATACAAACTAAATTCCAAAATTTATTTATGGATACAAACCTAAAACTAATCCAAATTATTTGCTGTAAGCAGTGGGTAGTAATCCAAATTTTTGAATACTGTAGCAATCCAAAAAAATACAGTAAAAAGTATACAATCCAAATCCAAAATTTTCAACACGGCTGCAAACCCCCACCAAAAATAATCTGAGCACCCCCCCCCCGGGGGATAAATACAGGTCAATGTACAATTATTAGTTTGACCTAGATTACTATTGCTGACTGACAGCCATGTTACTTTGTTCGCAAGAGGTTAAGGTTAGGGTGTTGTGCCAATTCGACAAAGCATTAACTGGCTAGGTGACATCTTAAAATAATCTTGAAAAGTGAGTGAAATGCCAATCGGTTTGTGTAATAGTATCTTTGTCTTCCAATAACAAGGTAAATACAGGTCAGCTATAATTTTGACCAAGATCACTTCCAAGGTGGATGTTTGTTCTCAAGATTGTACATCACAATAACAGCTTCATGTTTGGTACAGGTTAGATATAATTTTGACCCAGACTACTTCCAATATGGCGACTGGAGGCTATGTTTGTTCCTGAGAGGGCACATCACATTTCTCCACTTTCAACAAAAACGATAGTTGACTGGATGATTCGAAAATGGATTCATGACAGTCATAGGGAGTCTGAATAAATCCATCCATGAGTGTTCCGTACCCTCTCAACTAACGGCTGGGCCCATAGTCAGTTTTTGTTTATTATCTCGAAAAGCAGAAGAACGATAATCTCTTTATTTCTATATAAAGTGTCATGAAAATCTTGACACCAATCAAATTGCAGCTTACAATAATAGGTATAAGAGTAGACTAAGCTGGTAGGGGGTCGATTACACGCTTGCTGTACTGCCAGAGTTTATCTGTAGTCCGCTAAGCAAAAAGCAAGCTCTCCGGCGATACTTATTCAGAATGAGTCATAATAATAGAGTAGACGTGGTAGGCAACGAAGGTTCATCTCGGCTTATCTCAGTTGGCAAAAGATTAATGACATTATTATTTTGCTCTAGTTAAATTGAAGGAATATAACAATAATTGACTATGGTTAAGCCCAGATGTTAGTTGAGAAGGCACGGAACACTAACGGATGGATTTATTCAGACTGAGTCATAGGTTGGTGGGCATATTAGGCTAGGTGAAAAGTAGGTCAAATGCCGGTTTGAATTTTTGACATTTTTCATTGTGCGAACACTTTTTTCTTACAATAACTAGTTCATTTTTTATCAAATCAGCTTCCTATTAGGTAAAAGGTAAATACAGGTCTATTGTAAGTTTGACCTTGATCCCTTCCAGTATGACCGAGTGATGGCCATGTTTAATTTGTTCCTAAGAGATCAGGCTACTTCTCATTGCACCATGTGGTGGAAACACACATTTGAAGATGGTTTTATGAAGGCCATAGATGGGTGGGTGGTATTTTGGAGTGACCTTGCAAAGTGAGTCAGTTGCCGATCGAAATCTTTGACGTTTATTTTATACTGTACACGTATGTAACACTTAATGAAACTACTTCTAAAATTGAACTGCCCAACTACAAAACAGCGGCTACAAACCATGTAAAAGCCTTAATATTATGTAATCCTAGGGATGTGATGATCATCTGGCATGCCAAATGAATTGTTCGTGGTAATTGCCATATACTATTTATCTTATATACATGCAGTGTTAAAAAAAAAATGTGTTCATATGTTTCAGATGCTTCTGAGTTTTATCTATTTTACGTCAATACTAAGTCAGGCTATGTCATTCATTTCTCCCCGTGCAATGTCAGCACAGCTCACAAAGAGGCACAGAACAAACTCAGCTGGCAGTCTAGGTAGCAGAAATAGCACAAGTAAGTAGATCAAAGAATTCTATTATTTTTACTACTAACAAAAATGACTAAATCATAATAGTAACTACATCATACTAGACGGACAGAAACTACAGAGAAAGGTTTTTCCATTGATAAAACCTTTGGTTGATCTGGATTCTGTACGAAATAGGCTCATTCAAAATAGGGACGCAATATTTCAAATTTATTGTAATGCTATGCAAAGAAAAGTTGAGGGGTCCTCAATAGGTTGTGTTATCTTTTCAGGCCATTTTAACCCCTAGGTAGTATGGAACGAGTGGGAAATGAAATTTTGTCTGTGAAACAAACACAAATTGGTAGATTCTGCTGACAAATTTCTGTCAATTCTTAATTATATTTTTAGTTGCGAACTATGGAACAATTGGGCAAAACAGCAATGAAACGGAAGATCCGAATGTATCTCATACGTGATATGAAATAAAAAATTGAAGCAATTTTTGAAGCCCGTTTAAAAATTATTCAGATGCCTGTCAGCCAGATTCTGTACTTGCATAATGTGATGAATATTTTTACCTTTAAAGGAATTCTAGTCTTGTTCAGACTAATTTATTTTTTTAACAAGTTTGATTTTTTAGTGTTGTACTGTAAAGCAATATTGAACTATCAGTTATAATGCTAAGAAAATTTTGATAGCTTATATAGTTGTACTGCTTCTGCAGAGAAAAGAAATAAAGTACGAAATCAAGTGGAGTTTTCTGCAGTTGCTATGTAACTCATCGGTCTTAAAGCACAAGTATATATCTTACCGTTTTACTTTAATTACATAGTATATAAACACCATTTCTATGAGGTGATACATATATTTTTGTGGACTGTAGCACTATCATAATAAGTGTAATAATAAGTGCAATTAAACTAAACAATGTCTTTTGTATGGTACAACAAATTGTATTTGCTTTATAAACAGTTTAGACGGACATGTTATTTCAGTAAAAAAAAGTGTCATCACTAGTAATGCACTCCATTTAGACATGGAAATGTATTCAACCCCATTTGTATTTGAATCACATAAAATATCGGTTGCTGGTTCTATGGTGTCTGAATGGCATTTACCAGTCTTGTGAATGACTCAGCTACATTAGCGCAAAATTCAATTATAAGTATACATATTATCCAGTATAAAATTCTACACTGTCAATTTTTAATCTTGTAATCAGTGTCTTTGATTTCTTCCTGGTCCACCCCTACCACCTCGTTCTCTTCCCCTGCCTCCTCTATGATTACCCCTTCCTCTCCCTCTATAGTCATCTCTTTGGTGACCTTGACTTTCATCATATGGGCGTTTTCTACCTCCAGGAGGCATATCAGGTACATCTGGTGGTGGTAACAACCCACGGGGAGGTCCACGAGGGCTTTCACTTCTTCCACGGTTATTTCTTGGATCATGTCGAGGGCTTCCATTTCTATTCCTTGGACCTCTTCCTCGATCGTTCATTCTTCCCTGCCCTAGTGGCATTCCATGTTCTCCAAATTCATGAGGTGCCCCATATGGTTCCTCATATTCTCTATAGTCATTTAAATTGTCATTATTGTATGCCTCCTGATTGAACGTGTCATGAGCCTGTAGAGGGGGAAACCCTCTATCATCAATATCTCGGGGAGGCTGCCTTTCATCTAAGTCCCTGTAATCTTCATCTATGTTTTCATTATATCCACCATAATCCTGACCATTATCGTCAACAAATTCTTGACTTCTTAAATCACTATCATGAAACTGTTCCATTGGCCTGTCATTTGCAAACTTTCGGAAATCCTCATCTTTGGATATGGGGGGTTCATGTTGCTCCACACCAGGTTTGTTAAGTAGTCCAGGCTTGTCGCCTAATAAGCCACCTTGTCGAGGTGGCATTTGAGGAGGCCCAGGCATTCGTGGTCCCGACATAGGATTCTGTATCAAGGAAGGTGGCCTATCACCTACAAATAGATATGTGCAGTTACGACAAACAAAGTTTTGTAGTCTTGGTATTATCTCGTGCCAAAAACATTAACCATTTAATGCAGATGCCAATTTGAAACCTACAAAGTGGATTTACGAGGAAGGGAATTACGAAGGAACCAAAAATAACTGTACATTGGCTGCTGTTGGTACCATACATAAAAGTTTACCTAGCAAAGCTGGTCTTGGCTGCTGTGGCTGCTTTATTGGTGGTCGTTCTCCTAATATACCCTGTCCTTGATTTGGGCCTACAGGACAATGAATAATAAATGTTAGTATGAAAGGCGAAGACAGCAATGCTAATGTGTTCAGGCCAAACACTCAATACCTACTAATGTTTACAAAGAAAACAAAATTCTAGTGAAAATATGCGTTACGCACATTTGTTACCAAATCATTCGATAGCAAAAAAATCTTACTGAAATAATAAACTTTTAAATTTACGATCAGCACACAAGTAAGTTACATTAAGCCGATTCACACACCTGGTCCTATAGGCAAAATTGTTTTTCCACTTGACCAAGCCTCTTGGAAGGCCTTGGGTACAGCTTTAGGCCTGGGTATTGCCTGTTGTTGTTTTATTTTATCTACCACTTGCTGATGAAATTCTTGTTTGTCTGCGGACCAAGTCAATCCTGGAATACCGGATTCTTCCTGTTCATTTTCTGAAAATAGTGCAAATATGAAAGTTAATAGTTGTCACTGATGTTGAAGACACACTTTCCATGGTTCGTCGCCAAGAATATCTTTAGTTACTCTTCAGTAGTCTCATTCATTTTGACCATTCACAAGTCATTTGTCATTTTATATTAAACTATGTTGGCTCATGGGATGAGAATTAAGTACAGGATCTTTAGCACACTGGAAAGGTTAAAACTAATTAAACAAAATTCATATGATACTAATTTGTGAACAACAATGCAGTTTTTAGCTATGTGTAAAATGACTTACAAGACCAACATGCCACAAACAATACATGTTGAAGACTTGTGGCATTAACACAGTGACAGTTATACAATTTGAAATATTACATAATAAAGCACAAGTATGCTGATGCTCACCTTGCTCTTGTAGCTGTAAGGCCTCTTGAGGTGCAATACCCATGCCAGGTATATTAGTAGCTCCCAGAGCTGATGTGGAATCGTCTCCAGTTTCAATGGACTCTTCTGTGGTGCCACCTACTGGCTGAATATTCAAGTTATATTTGTCCGTCATTTTATCACCAGGTCGATTCCTAGTCCAAAATTTTCTGTAGATAAACAAAGAGATTATATGAAATAACATATATGATTAGGCATATCAGTGGGTTGACTAAGTATAACAATCTTAAAGAAATGCAGTGATTCACAAAAAGATTACCTATGTATCCTATATGGCTTTTTGCAGAGATACATTATAGAAATTACATGCATCTACTGTCACAAATTTTCTTTAACATGTATACGTAGTATTCAACAGATGGCGAACATCCATTACTGGAACTTATATAATTATTAGTTACTTACACGGTATGGTCATTTGACCCAGACACTAATATATGTCCCATGGGATGCCAGTCTAATGTCCAGATGACATGCTCATGGGCTTCCTCAATAGCTCCAACTTCTTTATCAGTACTAAAAAGCAAATACAAGTTTGACATCATTGCAGGTCATACATTGTATCTCTTATTAGACTACACATAACTTTTTTTAAATTTGTGAAGATACAAATATGTGTAAATTCACACCAAAAGTACACTTCCATTGTTAGGAATCAAGTTGAATGGCTATAGATATATTTTTCAACTTACCCAACGACCCAGTACATAATAGCTCCATCTGCTCCTCCACTGGCAAATAAATTTTCATAGATAGGATGCCAAGCAATGGCTGATGCTTCTTTCTTATGTCCTTTGAATGTTTGAAGCTCTTCTTTAATGTTTCTTATATCAAACAATTTAATGGTATGATCACGAGATGCTGTTAAAAGCCAGTTTCCATTTGGACTCCACTTCAACTGCATCACTGTATTCTTATGTGCATGTCTTAAACAAATTTGAAAATAGACTTAAAACTGTCTAAAAGTTAGCTACTGTGCCAACAGTTGAAAAATTTACCTTCTATTTGAAAATGCAATTTAAGTAGTACAGTACTACTTCATATGTAGGGAAAAAAGTTGTTGCTATATACATACGTATAATCTGCCAAACAACAATATAACATGTTTTGCAAATGCAGCAAACAGAGAAGGCATGAATATCCATACAGCTACTTGCACTTACATAGTATGTAAACCGTTTCCTGTCTTAGGATCCCACAGTTTTATTGGTTGCTGACTATCTTTACTGCCTGAAGCTATTAAAGCCTTTTGCGGATGCCAGTCAACACACCGGACATCTGCACCATGACCTGCAAAACAAAATATACAACTAAATTACCTTTTATGCGTTACTAAACCTGCCATGTATAAAACACACTTTACAGTTTTAACATTGTTTATGTCTCTCAAGGAGGATACTTCAAAACTTCTTAACAATAGTTGTTTTCAACCAATAAAACAAGAAGGTTGCTTGCACTGTACTGAATAGGGCTTAGGCAGATATTTGTCCGCACTCCATCAACATATACAAGCATGCAATCTGCGCGAAATACAGGAAAGTTGTGGTAGATCTGCATATTGGGCACATAATAGATATCTCTGCAGAATGTCATTAATCCGTCAATTCACAAGCGTCTTATTTGATAAATACTGGTGCACATGTTCAGTAAAGAATTTTCTTCTAAAGGAACATGATTGCTAAACTGAAAATGCTTTGAACCCACAGTGTTTTTCTAACTTTTGAACTATTATTGCTGGTGTTTTGACCAGTCACTAAATTCCATTCAAATCGTCTTCCTGACCACATAGCCAGTATGTTGCAACTGTAAAATCACCTGTTGCTGTCACCAAAAGCTTAAACTGATGCTTTTAGCCACTTACCTCTGAGAACTCTTTCTTCAGCACACCTGTTGAAGTCCCACAATCTGACTGTACCGTCATCTCCACATGATGTAAATTTTGTATCAGATGGACAAAAACTGTTGACAAAAATATAAAAGAATGTTTGTCAAAATTTAATCAGCCCTGCTGGACAGCACAGTAGCCCAGGTTTTGTGCAAAGAACGTAATCTTCAAAACGCTGTCTGCTTATTTTTATTCACCGACACATCAATAGAAAATATCTTAGCTATCCTGTTGATCTATCAGAGCCACCTGCATAAAACGTTTATCAGTGCGTTAATTTTGTTCGTCTATTTTTACAACTAGCTTTTATCAACATTTCAGTAACAATCAATAAGTTTGCTACATAACACATTTTTCTCAAACTGAGGCAAAAAACTGCCATTATTATCAAAAGGCTAGTTCACACAAATTTAGTTAAACTTTTATGCAACAGCTCCCATAACCATGACTGCACAGTGGCAATTATATATATTAGGTCTAATAAGTATGTTTTTCTATGCTCCGCTGTTCAACAGCTTGTTAGGGCTCACGAGCTGTGAACTTTTAATTTAGTGTACAACTTGACTGTACAACAAAACAGCTGTTTACATGGATGAGCTGTTAATGTAAACCTCTCACATTTTATCACTGCATCACTTCATTTTAGTGTATAATTGTTTTATTTATTACATGCTCATTTTTAGTAATTGTAATGTACCAAGTCACAAAGTTCCACGTCAACACTTCCAATTTTTTTACTATTTTATTGGCAATATTAAAAGTCTTCATGCTCAGTCTTTCAAATTAAGAGTTAAAAAATTGCTTAATTTATTAAATATCTTTTAGAAATCAGTTTATGGTTTGGCTTTAAATAAAAACTACTTTGCATATGTTTAAACATTTTATTAGGCAAGATAAATGCAATTAATAAAATAATTTCTGATCAAAAATATTGTAACATGCCAACAAAAAATATCATATTTTTCTTTATTTCATCCAAACTTAAAATGTTTATTTTTATTTTTTATTGAAAAATCTCATATATTACAAATTATAAAAATACACCATACCACATTATACGTCTGGTAAAGACTGAGATTTAACACTTTTTAAATAAACATAATGCCTATAAAATAAAACAACCCACGTACATAACACTGTACAATATAAAAACCTGAGTAAAATAAAAACTATACAGCCAGTTAGCACAATAGACGTATCGACTATTGGTACTACAGCCCACCTTAAACCGCGAATGGCTTCTGGATGAGCTTGAAAGGCTTTCACATTATTCATATTGGACTGCCAGTATTTTATAAACCCTGAGTGATCACCAGTAACCATCCACTGATCATTATGACTCCAGATCATTGAACGAATAGCAGCATTGTGAGCCTAGAAAAAATTATCAATTATTGATACTTAACTGGTGAACAGGTTCTGAAAAAGTATTTACAGAACAGAGTTTTAGCAGAAATGCAAACAAATGGTCTTTCTATGACTATTCTAATAGCACCAGTCAGTTGCAACCCTTTTCTTTTGCGTTGTGCCAAAAACTCTGATCCAAGTAAATGAATAGCATTTGGTAACTCTAATATTTCCAAGTAAAACAGCCAAAATTAAATTTAGGTTCCTATGCACTTTCTTAGAGATGACTGCATGAAGAATAATAAACTTACTTGTAAAATTGTTTCAAAGTTAAATGTGAGACCGTTCCATAGTGTAAATTCTCCACTAGAAGCACCAGTAACAAGTCTTCTTCCTTCAGGAGTCCACTATTAGAAAATATTTAAATGTCACTAAATTTCTAATAAGTTAACTTTTAGAAATTAACACAAAAATCAAGTCATTATGACAGTGAAATATATTAAAGATGTATTTTTTCTCTGAATCGGTGTCTGTCAAAGTCCACTCCCCATTTAACATGGCATCATCAATTTATCTATATTCAAGTCATCCTCTTTATATCAGAGTTATTTCTATAAACAGGTTCTTAAAAAGATATGTTTACATTATACTTTAAAGGAGACATTCTAGTCTCAAGAAATATTGAACAGAAATTTTAATATGTTGCAAACCTTTTAAATAATCAGTAACAATAGTAGGAGTGGTTCTTTGAAAGTGCATATCATATTGCCTCACTAAAGAGAACTTAACAAATATTTCATGGCATGCTATGTACTAAAATTAGAAAAAAAAGCTAAAACGCAACCTACAGCAACACAAAATATAGGACATCTTGCTTTATTCATAGATTGGCGAATGAATCTTGTACACACACAGTTCATCAGATTGTGTGCATAGTTAATTGGTGGTACCAGCTAAAAAAAGAACAAGTTTAACAATCAATTATTATTTGTATAAATACTACGTTGTAACAGCCTCGTTTCATTTTCAAGTTTGTTCCGTATTGAAATTACAAAAAAATATTGTTACTGTACATGTTATGTTGTGATGCAAAGAATTCTGGGAATACATGTGGAAATCCGAAAGGGATTATCTTACAGTGTCATTAGCTCACTCGAAAATACTATCTTCAACTTCTGAGTTATTGTTTTTGGGTTTTTTTCAAGAAAATAGTATGGCTATAATAGTAGTTGTTGCAGTGTCTGACTGGCTTACCTCGTGTACATAAACAGGATCTGGTTCTATGGCTCTCATATCTTGAGGACCTCTCTGCCAAATACGGTTCTAAAAATGAAATGTACAACTTGAAACAAAACATTTTTCAAACTGCCACATGACACAAAAAACATCAAAATATTATACAGTTCAAGGAATACCATATTCCTTAAATAGGACATAATTGACGCAGAATGAAAACAACTTTCATTTACCGTATTTTCTTTAATAATCGCCCTGGGCGATTATTTAAAATAAATGCTCTTAGGGGGAGCGATTATTAGAGGGGGCGATTATTAGAGAGGGGGCGATTATTTCCTTTTTTGTACTCCAGATCTATTGTTTG